>JAUCNQ010116129.1:766-19245 GCA_032352715.1 Bougainvillia muscus
CCCCCCCCCCCCCCCCCCCCCCCCCCCCCCCCCCCCCCCCCCCCCCCCCCCCCCAGGGATTCTGTGACTCCAGATTTCCGATTTTTACCTCTCTAAAACATTGGAAAAAGTATTTATTAAACCTAAATTTGCTACTGTCAAATGTTTTTGCTGTGATAAAAATGCATCTAAAATGTTTCTCGGACTTCATTACAAGTGTACTATACAAAATCTCTAGATGTAAATAGAGTCAAATCAATTTTCTTCAAATTAATATACTTAAAAAATTCTGGAAAGCCATTCGCTTTTTTATCAATAACATTTTACTAATATTTATTTTATCGGAAAAAAATCAAAGATAATTATAGCTGCAGACGGTAACTTCAAATTCCCTGACTTCCCCGACTATCGCAAAATTTACAGAAAATTCCCTGACTTCTCCAGGTTTTTCCGACTTTTGCAAAAAATCCGTCACCAGGTTTTCCAACCCGATACGAACCCTGTGACACTCGACTTTATAATATTTTTTACAAATACCAAAGCTGTCCTTAAGTTAAGTATGAGTGAAACAAGAACATTGCGATTGCATGAAACTTAAAGTTTGAATCAACATTTGCTTTTTTTTAAACAAGTTCATAATATATAATAATCGCACAAAGATTTTCCATTGCTTACCTTTAGGGAGACGAAATTTGTGGTCATAACGATACCATATTCGTCCATATTCTACATCAGCAATGATCTCTGGATACTAGAAAAAAAGAAAAGATTTAGGGAAGGTCCACAAAATTCGTATTTTTGACAAAATGTATGAAAGAGTTAAAGGACAAAAACCTGAAGATCCGCAGCACTCTCTCCCTACAAATTGTTTTAATTAAAATCGCTTCATTTAAAATGTCAGTTTACTACATGATTAAATCTGATAGTTGTGGGTATTCGCGTTTACTTACTTCGTTCACTTGAACAACTTTTTCTCTTTTCAAGTCAAATTGTTTAGCTAAAACATTGAAAAGAGAAGAACAATTATAAAAACATACCCCATCAGATTTTCTAGCAAACATCGTGTCAAAATTCAAAAAGGTTGTGACATGATCCAGATCACGCAATATTATAATGTAAAAATACCACTAGATAAAAATTTACATCAGGATGTGTGTGGGTGATTCCTTTGTATATATGGGGGAAATGTCCCTGTGATAATTTGTTAATGTCATGAAAATAAATCACAGAGACATGTTAACAAATATAAGGAACTGTCTCAAAAATTCGCTTTATAAATTCGCTTCATTTCTGCCAATTTTCATCTCATTAATTTCTGTCAATTTGCATCTCAGATGAGGTGTTATTGTGCATACTTTCTTTGTAAGCACAATGACACTTCACCATTGAGGTAAAAATGGAGCGATTTGTGAAGCGAATTAAAGCGAATTTTTGAGAAAAGCCCTAAGGCAGTAATTTAGGAACTGTCTTAAAAATGGTATTTTATCCTATTAATTTTCATTCAGAATAATTGAGTCTACATTTTATGCATAATTATACTTCTTCTGAGATGAAATGAAACGACTAGCAGGGGCCGCGGAGCAGGGGGCTAAGGGGGGCTATACCCCCCCCCCCCCAAAAAAAATATTTTTGCCGTCCATAGTTTTTTTTTACTTGTTATTAAAAGTGTTAAAAACAATAGAAAGAGATACAGTATTATGATTTTTCTTATGATGTAATTAATACAAATGTTTCGGGTAGAACCTTTGATTTAGCGAGATCTTGCACTACAAAGACACGCATGAAAAATTGAGTTTTCAAAAACGTAACAAGCCCTTTATTTATTGAAAAACAGCTTATTTTTTGAGCTTTTTTGAGATTTGCGATGATGTAATTTTGTTTAATGTGTATTTCGTGGTTACCTTCACCCATGTAAACTAAATATGGCAAGTGCAATTTTAGCCAATCCAGACCTCCCCGAATCCAAAATTTTCCACTCGGGGCAAACCATGGTTGCGCCTTGGGAGAGTCACTATAAATCATGTGAATTTCATACTAACATGTTTACAAACTTGGCAACTATGATCCCCCAATCCAAAATTCGTTCCGCGGCCCCTGACTAGTGAGATGAATTTAAGCAACTTTAAGCAGAATTTTGAGTGAAACCCTTAGCAGTTAGCTAGCAAGGGTTGCCACGTACCAATAAATCTGTTTGTTGGGGGTAAGTACAAAGCTCTGCTATATTTCGTACCTACAACAGAAAAGAACAAAAGATTAATTCAAGAAAAGTTTCTACTAAAAAATAAGACATAGAGGAAATACCGTTATCATCTAAGTAGAAGAATTTTTGTACATGCTGAAACTATTTATTCGTTTTTCTGCCAGGTACCTGTTATTAAGATGAAGAATCTGTTTTTCAAGGATGATTTGAAACACTTGTGAGTGAACTTACATTCAGTGGGATCTAACCAATCTGTGGGAATATCTAAATACAAAACAATGTGCTAATAAACCGCCTCTTCTCTATAATCAAGTTAACCCTTTAATGTGCAGGGTTAGAAAATGACCACACACGCTTTAACAATCCTGCAGCACTTGCCACAGGATTGTTTAAGCACGCGTAAAAACCATTTTGTAGACCTGTGCATTAATTGGTTAATACAAGATCAATTCTTTTTTAGCTCTGTGAACGGTCAGGAAAAAACACCCTCTTCTTTTCTAAGTTTTTTAAATAACGGACTGCAAAAATAACACTAGACGTTTTCACAAAATGGGTAAGTAGTTAGATCCTATTATTTAATATCACATAAATTATACCTAAATATCACCTTTAATTTCCGATCATTTCTACAGGATGGTCACTTCAATGTGAAGACACCTTTATCAATGTAGGTCCTGTTTCGGTTCTAGGCTATATTTAAAGCACCCATTCGAGATACAGACAGTAGCTGGGATTGAACCAACAAAAATGTCTCTTGAAGTCCACACCTTAAAGGCAGTCTGAAATTCGTGACGTCACTTCTATTTTCCGGACGATGGTAAATAAAAAATGAAAGGTGGTGAATCAGAAAAAAATGAATTTCGTGAATTTCGAGACGTTTTGAGACTATCTTGGTGGATTTGTGGTAATCAGTTCCGAGCATTAGCTGTATATTATACAGTGGTCGCCTTAATTTCTGCTCAACCGTCCACCGGGTGGCGCTAAGTATTACCACGCTCGTTTAATGGAAGTATTCATACAGCTACAGACGGCTAATCTGTGAACGAGTAGTACCTTAAAAGTCCAAAAGTTTAGTCAGCTATCTATCTAGCAATCAAATCGTCAATCAATTAATTTTAAATCATGTCGAAAAATCCCAAAACCCCAAAAAAATTTAATCAATTCAAAAAATGGAGCTTCAGTACACTTAATATACGAACTGGAGCAGCAAAAGATGAAGGAGCGAAAATTTACTCTATAGCTAAGGAGATGTCAAAAACTGACATGGAATTCCTTCGGCTACAAGAAGTCCGATGGAAAGGTACAGGCAACAAACTCCTCCAACTCGATACTGGTGAGAAATTCGAATTCCACTGGTGTGGTTATCAGAGAAAACGAGAAGCTGGAGTTGGTATTCTTGTGAAAGTCAATAAGAACATTGAAGTATGTAATCCGGATCACACTGAACCAAGAGTACTAGGAATAGATTTAAAAGTACATGGACTCAATCTCAGAATTGTCAATGCATACTCTCCGACTGAATCTAATGGTACAGAGAACCAGAAATCATTGTTATATTCTAAGCTCCAAAAGGCGATCGTAAAAACACAAAAAAATATCAAAAGCTGATCATCTGTGGTGACTTCAATGCAACAACTGAAATAGCAAAATATAAGTTGTTTTGATGTCAAGAAGGTCATTCATGATCCAAACAGCAACGATAATTGCAGCAGCTTAAAATCGTTCTGCATGAGTAACAAGTTATGCCTGGCTTCCACATTCTTTAAACTCCGTCTACTGCATAGATTAACTTGGTACAGCAATGATAAAACCACTAGAAAAGTCATTGATTACATATTCACTGAAAAATACATACAGCAATATGTGACGGATTGCAGAGTATATCTAGGTTTCAAAGTAGAATCAGATCACAAACTCTTGAAAACGACATTAAACTCCCCTACAACTAGAAAACAACTAGAAAACAACTAGAAAAGCCAAAAGGAGATATTGTAAAAATCCGACATCACCTAAGATAATGTACAACATCAAAGCAATATACAATGCAGACATCCGAAAACAATTTGTGAATGTACTGAATTTGTGAGGCTACTAGAACAACAACATAGTATGATAAAAGACACTCCTGAGTACAAAAATATCACAAAGGCAATCAAAAAACGTGCTCGCTATATCAAAAACTAGAAACTACTACGTGAAGTTATGCACATTAAGAAACATGCTACAAGAAGAGATACAGAGGAAATTTTTCGAAGCATAAAGTGTGACAACTCATCTCTTAAAATAATAAAAAGAAGCAATAAATGTGAACCTGATAAATTAAAACACCATTTTGCTCAACATTTCAAAATACCCAAAACTGACGAAGAGCCCGAGGAATTACATGAAATTGCTGATTATATGAAATATCTGCATAACTTCGATCATGACAGTATGAACTGTGAAGCTCCAGATAAACAGGAAGCTAAGGACATTCTTTTGAAATTAAAAAATGGAAAAGGGTCAAATGATATACCATCTGAGCTACTGAAATATGCTACAGAATCAGACGAACTTTTATCAGAACTTGAGTTCTTTCTTTCCCGTATTCGGCAAGATTATGATACGCCTTCACAATGGAGTCAAACAAAACTCATTGCTCTATGGAAAGGTGCCTCAAAAGGCAGTATAAAAGTCCCAAAGGCATACAGAGGACTGCAAGTCGACTCAACATTATGCAAAATATTGATAATTATAATCTTGAATAGGCTAAAACAATGGTATGATGAACAGTTACTAGACCAGCAACAAGGATTTCGTTCATGAAAAGGGACATCTGATGGTATATTTATAACCAAACGTATCCAACAAATAACTGATAGCATGAAGAAACCGATATACGTATTGTTCGTTGAGTTAAGTGCAGCATTTGATCACATCATGCGAGAATGGATGTTCAAATCAATTCGGCAACGATTTCAACCTAATGCGGACATAACCTTCATCAATATATTCTCATACAACAACAGCACTGAATCGCCTGATGATATCTTCGAACAGTTTTCCAGTGTTCGTCAAGGCGGTCCAGAATCGCCTCCATTATACAACCTCTATATTGACTATGTTATGAGAATATTTCTTGAGGAGTGTGTGAAAAATAACATTGAATTTCTTAATTGAAATACAGTATCAAATCCAATGCTACAACCCGAGATGACCGTAAAAAAGCCTACTCAGGTGAACACACTGTTGACTGGGTAGGGTATGCCGATGATATTGAACTATTCTTTGATTCTGAAGAAAACCTTCAATCTGCTCTCCTGCTCCTAGAAAATTTTTTCAAGAAGTTCAAACTCAACATCAATGTCACAAAAACAAAGAACATGATCATGAACTTCAAATATCTGTCTCAATGGATTAAATATCGATAATGTAAAAGAGTTCAAGCACCTTGGTGATCTGATCAAATATGACGAGCCTTCAACGGGAGAATGCGAAATTAATCTACGTATCACAATGGCTGAAACAAAATTCAACCAACTAACCAAGAAACTATGCAATCAGAAAATCTATCTGAAGACTAGAGTACACATCTTCAACAGCATAGTTCGAAGTAGATTAACATACTCATGTCAAACATGGAACCTAAACGAAAACAACAGAAAAGAATCAACTCTGCTTATTTGATCATGTTAAGAAGAATGGTTAGAGGATGATTTAGAAGGATAAATGATGGAAAAAATAATACCAACAATGCCGATGATAATGAAGTTGATTTCCGCTTTACACTAACGAATGATGATATTCTTCAAACATACAAATGTGAAGATATACCAGCACTTGTTAGCAAACAGCAAATTAGATATCTTGGTCATCTCGCACGACAAAAAAACAACACATTGACGAAAATATTGCTTTTCAATGATAACAGAAGCAGAAAACAAGGTCGACCATTGGAAACACCTCAAGATAAAGTGCTGAAAAACACAAACATGACACCCGACCAATTTTACAAAGCAGCTTTAAAGAGAGAAATTGGACATGATCATCCAACTGGATTTGATCGCCACAAGTCATTGTACGAATGATGTGGCTAAAGACACAAGTACAAGTACAAGTAGTAAAGCACACAGTTTCACTAATTCTGTAAGTGCACAAAGTTTACAGAAAATTAAAATAAAAATGAACAGAAACGGTTAAGTAGAAAGAATTTTAGAGCCAAAGTGTAACCAAAAGGACTCAAAATGTTAAGAGTAAATTAAGGTTCAAAAAACATCCTGGCGACTCTTAATCAACTGATCTGGTACAAAATAAGTTTCAACATACCCCCAGGCTTTGATTCATAAAAAGAAATTCCAAGTAGTAACGCTTTATTTCGATTTTGAAGCAAGAATATAATCACATCAAACAACTAACTCTTCGCGTTTCACGTGTTGTTGCTTCTCAATGATAAAAAAACAGACAAAAAATTTCAAATGGAACATTTCTTGCACAGAAAAATGTAATCCCTAAACTCGTAAAATAATGTGATGTAAAATAACAATACTTTTTATTCGATTATGAAGATCAGTCAAGTAATAATGCAAACTTTGAGTATGTATAATGATTTTAGATTTTCCTTTAGTTCAGTTGTCAGTTTCAAACAATAGAACAACCAAAGAGAATTTAATTAAAGTTTGAATAAATAGAACACGTTTGCTTGATTGGGAGAATTTGACGTTATCAAAATATGATTGGTTTGTTCCACTTGATGTGCATGTGGAGAAGTCTTTCGTCATCACTTTTTTCAAAGAAAGATTCTGTGGTCTGGTACAAATCAAAACAAATGTATATTTTAGTGCCGTATTGGAATTTCAAACTGCCTTTAATCCACTTAGCCAGACAACCACAAACATTGTAAACATTATGCTAGCAAGATATGTATTCAGTCAGACCAAATATTCGCGCATTACTGACGATGACGATGTTCAGGACGATGACGATGTACATGCCCTATACCAGACAACCGTACACTAACTGTTGAATAGTCTTAAAATATCTAGTTTTCAAAGAAAACTAGATATTTTTATGACATTTTTACATAAAAATTGCCCCTATTCAACAAATCGAGCGCAACCCTCCTATCGTAAATTAGGCCATGGTGTCCTTAAACCTTTGTTGCTGACCATTCTTTACCTTTTACAGTATATTTTGCTTTATACCATTGCTCAACATTATCACACATTTTTGAAAATGTTTTCGAAAGAAAGAGCACATTTACTTTGTCAGTTGTTAAACATTCCAGTGCATCTTCTATAAGCTAAAGAAAAATATGTACTTACAATAATTTCTATTCAGTAATTTGAACACAACAAATATATAAGTAAGCTTACTTCATCCTCCTATGTGCCATTATAACCAAACAGTAATTCGCAATTCATGAATCACTCTCAAAGCGCCTTGATAAGTATGCTACATATCATCAATTAATCCTGCTATGTAGCATTAAATGCGAAAGCTATATAATCCTGCTCCCAAAACTATGCCATGTATAATCCATGAATCACCCATGATTGGTTCTTTGTAGTTCTTAAAAAATTTAAATTTCGATTAACACTTCAAGTTAAAAAGGGAAGGTTATCTAATGTTATCACAGATCCGATTAACACTTCACGTTAAAAAGGGAAGGTTATCTAACGTTATCACAGACCCGAGGTCCTTAAGGACCGTCCACAACATGAGAATTCGTATCAACTATCATTCAGACGAACTGTCTTTTAGAGTATGACAAAAAACCCCTTCTGTATGAAAATTCATACAAATTTCCATGCGAATCTACCTTCCAATAAGTGGTGTTATAAAATGAGTACCTGTTGATCATATTGTGAAATAATCATTCCTTCTGCAGTAATCAGATGTTCATCTCGATATAACTATAACACAAAACGTAACAGTAGCAAGAGGGTATTTGAAAATAAGGAGGTAGCAAGTCAATGCAACGACGGATCAAGAACACACCGTAATCCAGTCAAAACAATTATAATGGACACCAAAAATCGTTAACTTCAGATAATTCAACTATCATTTGTTTACTATTAAAATTTAACTATCGTTAATCCCCATCTTGGTGCTCTGACTAGATCTGACACTGCCGTTAGTTAAAAAGGGCTGTCTACAAAGTTATACTATTTAGGACAAAGTATGCATAAGGATACTACTTCTTCTTCCTCTTGACTTAAAGTGATAGCATTTCTTATACAAAATACGTAGGGGAGGATTTATTGTAAAGCGGTAAATGTTTACAAATCGCTTCATTTTTATCTCAGATGAAGTTTCATTGTGCATACAAACTCACAAAGACACTTTGTCTGAATATTTCATAGGAATGAAGCAAATCCTGGTGAATATTTAAAAAAACTGAACTGGGAATCTTTACAGCTTTTTAACAGGTGCTATAACAATACCATAGAAGTTCGATAGTAGGCGCCTCGCTTACTTTCAGTGCTAGAAGCTTTTTTGGGCGCCTACAATCGGGGGTTCCTATCGGAAGTTTACTACAAGTGTTTTTAGTGGCCTATTATGGCTATATATTGGCCTAGGGACGCCTACTATCGAGACTTCTATGATAGTAATTTAAAGGTCAGTGTCGTGCTTTGAGACTTAATACAGTATAAATCATTCCATTAAAGTTTTGCACTATTCTTTAAATTACCAAGTGTTGTTGGGAGTAGGTTTACATTTAGGATGGCCAGGATATTTGAAAGAAACGTTTTAAAGTGCCATCCTACAGTTAGTATGCAAATGTAGTATGGCTGTTTTCTTTATGTTTCTCAAAAATAACAAACAGTTGACTCCCGATAAGTGGAACCTTGATGGGACTGATGACAGTGGTTAAAATTAGTGATTGTTCCCCTTATCCGAAGTTGGCAAAGGACCAACAATAACCAAGTGACTGACGAAAATGGTTCCAGTTAATAAACGTTCAACTTGTCCTGGGTTACACTTATCGTGAGTCAACTGTAGTGTGTTTTTTTTTACCAAAATATGCAACATAAGTTGAATCCCTGCCAAACAGCGGAAAATACGAAATATCAGTGAATTGCATACTACAATTTGCCTGGATGTTAAAGCATTAATGCCTAGTGTCTATTAAATGGTTATACACAGTAAACCAATCATGAAGCATTTTCCTTCAAGATTGTTAAAGTGTGTGTGACAATCTTTTACAATCAGGCATTGGAGGGTTAAATATACTAAGCCAGGCGTTTACTATACATTCATATGTTCAACCAGAGTTTCAACATGTGAGCACGGACTGTCCTAAAAGTATAAAGTATTAAAAAAGGCTTTGCATCGCAGAACTGGTGTTTGTGTTTTCGCAAAAGAACAAGTCTCCCGAGAGGAAATAGACACAAATTCTACAACCAATTTAAAGACATTGTCTTAGAAATCTTCTAAAAAATTAGTACGAGAATTTGTAACACTTTGTATTCCAAAGAAGTGAATTTGTGCACAAAGACACTTCTTCTGAATGAAAAGTGATACAAATGTTTATACAACGTTCCCTTAACGACCTTATTAAAACAGACCATACAAGAGGATAACAGAAAAGACTTGAAGTTTTTAAAACGAAAACACGATTAGATTTAATATTTTTAGCATCAACTTGGGGGAAATATATTCTTGCTTTTGAGGCTCACAACCTTGTGAAGTCGTTATCGACTTATGCGATGAGAATAGTATAAATTGCAATACAAATTTTGTGGACAAATGTAATATTGTAACTATAATTGCGAAGAAGTTGACGATGTATTATTTGGATAAGACCTAATTAAAACATTTGGCATGATTTGCTCCTTAGAGAAAAAACATAAAAATATTTGTTTTATGAACAACTATATTCTTAAATTAGACTCAAAAGAAGTATGTACACACATTTAGACACATTATATCAGACGGAAACAGAATGGTTTGTAGAAAGTTGCTTACTGGTTCTTCATAAGTAAATTGAATATTACTCAATTCAACGTCTTCTTCAAACTTTCTACAAAACAAAAGAACGTTTTCCCATTATTGCGTAAAACCAAAAAAATCATTATTTATTATAGCAACCATAAGGGTGAGCGTTGTTGGAAATTTAACAAGGATTCACAACTCTCTCATAACTCAACAAGAAGAAGAAGATACTAATAAAAATACACAACCCTTATAACCTTTATAATGCATTATGTCTGAAAATAGTCATACATTCTTTAACAACCATGCAGCAATCTGGGACCAGTAGTTCGAATGAGCATTAAACTCTGGTTAGCTGAGTCCAGGTGATTTCAAATTAATTCTGATTGGATAAAGTAAGATTTAATACCAGATTAAGCACAGCATGAGTGTTGGAAGTGTGTATGGATGTTTTAAAATTATTTTTTATAACATACTTACTCCTTAACAGCACCTTTTTTCTGCAGAAGTGTAATAAACTGAAACACAGTGTGAAAAACCTAAAAAACACAAATAATTACAACAAACAACGTTCATTGAGTGTGTTTATTTTCTTCCTTTTGTTAAGGTTACTTATATATCATGTCTTTTCAGTAAACACTGCAACGCTCCAGCCAATAGATCTATTTAAGGTTCCCAGAATCAAATAATATCACCTTACTGGAAAAGTTTTCTTTTTATGAATGAAAATAGCCTAACAACTTTTGAATGCCACGTTGTTTCAGGGCTATTTTATTCATTTAACTTTTTACTTATTTATTTATTTTTCCACATTAATATCCCTCATGATGTAGATAAAAAGCAAGCAAAAGGTAAATCCAAGCAGTAGGATGGAGAAACAGAAACTACCAGTGCGTAATATTTCCATAACAGGTTTACATTTTAAATAGGCCTTCTGATTGCACCCAACTTCTTGTTTAACAATAGGTCTGGTGAATGATATAACAATTATCTCAATTACAATTACAGTCTGTGTCCGTGAAATTGGTTTAGTACCACAAATTGTACAACTTCATCACAGAAGAACTTTGGACGGTTCCTTTAAAGGTTGAAAGTAACACAAAACTTCATAATAATGACGACAAAATTCTTATGAGATATCGTTATTATTTCATAGAACGCCAGGTTGTCTGGCCGAGCGGACTAAGGTGTTGGTTTCTAAATCACATCTTTGTGGGTTCAATCCCCGCTAGAGTCCGTAGCTCAAATTAGAGCTTTAACCCTAAACAGGACCCACATTGATAACAGTGTTTCGACATTGAAGTGGCCATCCTGTATAAATAATTAGAAATAAATAAATAAATATATCAAACAAGCCTTTTATACAATTCGCTTTACTGTATAAATTTGCTTCCTTTTTATTTATCTTAATTTTGAAGAAGTGTTTTTTGCATACTCTGTATATTTTATATGAGATGAAAATGAGACGAAAGGAATAAAAGCAAATATACCTCTGCCACATTAGACAGTCCTTCATCAGTTAACTCTATGTCACAATGAAATGTTGAAAACATAGACTTGTCCCATTTATATGTACCCAATGACATAATGTAACCTCTGAAAGAAAATAAATTGCCATTAAGATACATATCTTATTGGTTTAAACTTGTGGTAATAACACTCTGTTAATAACCAAAAATTTAGAACCGCATTCTATCCAAAAGCGTACTACTTTTATCTCAGAGTGAAACAGAGACAATTCTTTTCGATTGAAATTATTGCTATTCCTCCTGTACATCTCTTGTTCCAAGTACATTTAAACTGGTATAACCTATTTCTGAATAAGGCTATTTGGAAATGCTTACTAAGGAACCGTCTCAAAATTTTGCTTTAGAAATTCGCTTCATTCGTATTAATATTCATTCCGAAGAAGGTCTTTGAACACACTTCCTGAAATCGTAGTTGATGTTCTATGACAGTTTCCTCAAATAATTGTTTTTTGCATTCATAGAATTTTAAAATAATTATATGAGGAAGCTATATTTGCGACTGGTATTTATTTTCTGCAACCATTATCCAAAGCATTCCACTGTAAAATTCGACATACAGTAGTACAAGTACAAGTACAAATATAAAACAAGAACAAAATACATCGCCCCATAATATCAATATAGATTTAATATGACGATATCAAAAACTGTTAAGGTGGGTAAAATTAAGATGCAGTTACTTGTTTTTTAAAAGTGAATGAACACTTCCGTTTTCTTCGCTACCAAGTCGGTTAGATATATAGTCAGCAGGCTGTTTTCTAGAAATAAAGAACACCATCACACCATTTGGTCCAATTGAAATAGGAATTGTCAATTGTAATTCATTAACTGTACTTTTAATCATTTACAAGGCTCTAGTCCAGGCCTGAAGTGTGATTTGGTGTGAACCAAGCTTAAGGGTACAATAATCGGGTATCGGGTAATTGGGTAATCGGGTCATTGCATTATTTTTTAACAACCAAAGTTCAGCTTTTATGTAAGATAGTCTTAAAACTAAAACAAGTTATTAACAGTACTCTTTCACATAACAACGTCACTTTTCAATTAATCTTGTGATGCCTTCCGGTTTTAGAATATAGCCTTAGATACCCATATCAACCTACGGAGAATTATATTTTAGTATACCGTAAATGCACTTATTAAGCGCCTGTATCTAATAAGCGCCCGGGGTAAAACTTTGCGCATTTATTTAGTGCCCATATCTAATAAGCGCCCACTCATATAGGGGTGTGCTTATTAGAAACTCTGCTTTGAAAGGGGGCGCTTATTTGAATAACACCCTAAAGTTTCTTCAAATGAGCATGAAGAGATACATTTCCGTCAAACTTCGTCTTCGTCTTGTGTTTTAATTCCAAGACTGCAAATGTTTCCTTGCCTCTCAGTGCCAAGACTGGAAAAAACACATTGGTTGGACATCATAAGTGAAAAATTTAATAAACACACACACTTTTTTAGCACCCGCATTTAATAAGCGCCCGGGTTAAAAATTGAAAAATATAATAAGCGGGGCGCTAAATTGAGCATTCACGGTACTTTGGATAAAAATATATCTCCAAACTTACAAATAGTATTGCATGTGGGGTGTTGGTAGAGTCCATGTAAGATACAAAGAATGTACTTCCTTTACAGATGTAACTAGAAAAGAAAAAGAAAAACCATCTCTACATAGACAACGTCTAATGTAGAATAGCCTCCGATCAGTTAATTAAGGTTATTTTTTATGAAAAAAGCCCTAAAAGTACTTTCATCACCATCGTTATTCAAAGGACAGTGTCTGAATGTCAGACCCTCAAGAGGCCTGGAGTAGTGCCTGATTGATTCTGTCATGCTATTCCTGGTTAATCGCATGCTACTTCCTTCCTTTCTTATTTTGTAAACATTTATGTAAACATTGCAACTGTAAATGGGACATTATAATTATTTGTAACTTGTAACGATAAATTTGATTTGTGTTAAACTTTTTGCTCCTCAGCCTAATTATGGACTGTACTGCAGAACAAAATCAGTTCACCGCTTCCGCAATAATATTAATTTCGAAATTAGTGCCAATAAATAAGGACAAGTCTTCGTATCCACCAAAAAGCTAGGTGAACTGAAAAAAGATTATTTGCAAGCAATTAGAGCAAAATTTAGTTTTCGGTAAATTGGCTCCGCATGGAGTTTTTAGCTTCCTATGACGTCAACCGGCGTATTTTTATTTGGACCCGGCTTTTTCTGAGCATCTTTTAACACTCCAAAAGTCCTGAGCAGTAAAGAAACTCAATTTGTTTAGTGGAAGCGGTGGAAACCAGCTCCTGCCTTTCTAGTACTGTCCGCAACTACCCTGAGTCGATTGTTACAGTCTAACCTATAATCGTGATAAAATGAAAAAATGGTATTCGAAAGTTTCTTGTGTAATTTTTTCAGGAATAGCATGACTTAGAGGGCAATTTGGGATAAGTAGCCGGAGTTTCGGTTTCAAAGTTTTTCCAAATAGCCCAAACGTAGTGAGGGCTATTTGAAAAACTTTGAAACAAAACAAGGATGTTTATCCAAAATTGCCCGACAAAGTCATGCTATTCCTGATTAATCGCTCGGAAAAAGTTCTGCTACTTCCTCCCATTTTCCTTGCTTTCTTTTCGTTTATGTAAACATTGCAAATGTAAATGAGACCTTAGAATTATTTGTAATTTGTAACAACAAATTTGATTGGTTTAAAAGTTTTTGTTCGATGGTTTAAATCAATCGTTCTTTTTCTTCTTTCAAACAGAGATTACAAAGAATAATATTTGTAAATACCAGTTGATTAAACCCGGATTAGATAGTCGGCGCTGGTTTCGAGGTTGTAATTGCCGGACAATTACAACTCGAAAGGCAATTACAGAATGATAGTACCTCGCACGAAGGAGATCTCCAGCTATTTGTAATTGACCATGCGATTAAATAAAACAATATTGTGTAAACATTGATAAAAAATACCTAAAAACGATGATATTTCAACAACATTTTTTTGAATTTTTCTTCGCTTTGACGTGCTTTAAGTCCCCTGGGCAACCCTCAAATTTAACAGCAAGATGTTCATTCGAACCAATAATCTGTTCAGAAACTACTTTTTCCGAGTTTTTCTTAAGTTAAATAACCGTTGTGCAATTAGCAGTTAAGTAATGCAACGACATAACTTGCATTCTTTCACTTATAGTTATTTAAAACAAAATTTGAGGCAAATGGTTGTTAACAATGCGATGAGAACCACGTGTATATAAGTTTCACGAGAAATAATTTTCACTGAGGGGACTTAAGGGGAGTCTGAGGGGACTCTCAAAAATTCGCTTAAATTTGCTTAAATTCGCTTCACAATTCGCTTTATTCCTATTAATTTTCATCTCAGATTAAGTGTTCTTGTGCATACTTTGTATGCACAATAACACTTCATCTAAGGTAAAAATGAAACAAGCTGTGAAGCAAATGTAAGCGAATTTTTGAGACAAACCCTCAAGCACGCCGTAGTTTTCATGTACAAAACTTGTTCGAAATTTTTTTCTCCTTTTGAGTTAGTTAAAGGAATCCCGAACTGATCAAATTCCGTGAACATTCGCGCTTGCAACAATGTTAAGCATCATCTTGCAGACCAGACAAATCAAGATCACACATGCACTGTAAATAGCTGACTGTGTATTTTTCCTTGCTAAAAAATAATGAAAGAATCGTGTTGTGTTTCCATGGTGATATTTCTTTTATCTGAAAGATCATGTGGCAGCTGCATAAAGGCCGGTTTCCACTTATAGAAAGTTTTTAAAAGATAAGTGTAAACAAAGTATAAAAAAACAATAGAAATTACATTACAATATGTTGTAAATCAATTATGCTTGTGTACAATACAGAAAAAATATATAAAAATAGAAGTCAGGTTTTTCGGCATGAATTTTTGAGGAGCCAAAATCACGCCAAATTGGTGCATAAACCATAATGGTTTTTGCTCAGGAATGCCTCAAAACTGTATATTTTCAACAAAACATGGGTCTAGATCAAAGATAACATCGATTTCCTTTGATATCTTAACAATTATTGGGTTTATTGGGTTTATCATCAATATTTCAGCCGATTTTAGCTGCAAAATTTAAAAAAAAATATTAACATATGCAGAAAGGCCGTTGTACGCCACTGTCTTTTTGAGTTCGGGATTCCTTTAAGTAAAAAAAAAATAGTGCTATTGCAAAGAGAATTTAAATACGGTTTAGAAAATATATACTTTTATTGGGAAAAATGGATAGTTTTATTTTTATAAAAAACTGAACACAAGTTTACAGGTTAGAGAATTATTTTTGCAAACACCAGTTTGTAATTGCCCGGGAATTACAACTCGTAGGGCAATTACAGAATAATAGCTACCAGCTATTTGTAATTGCCCATTAAAGTCTGCATTAATACTAAGCTAATCAGGGTTTAGCTTACTTTTAAACAATGGTGATCCAGGCTTTCGTTTTATCACTTATCTCAATTTACTTTAATTCTCACTTAAATTTCTACTGTATACTCAATCAAACAAAGTTTCATTTTTATCTCAGAGGAAGCACGTATACAAAAACATGCACAAAGACTTCTTCTAAACGACAATTAATAGGACTGAGAAGAATTTATAAAGAGAATTCCTTAGAAAGTTCTTTAAACAATCCAGACAAATTAAAAGAGTCAGGAGCATTACTTACTATAATATAACTTATTGAAGGATTGTGTATCGCTGTATGGATTCTAGGAAATAACATGTTAGTGTTAGTTAGAGATTAAACAGATGACAAACATGACCATTGATTTCTTGTAGTTGCAGATTCTGTACTACAGAAGGAGTAAGAAACCATCAACAAACTTTATATGGAAATTTCCATGCAGAAAGGGGCATCTTGTCTTTGTAATGGCACGATTAGAGATACGAATTGTGTGTACAGCCCTTTGTTGCTTTAAAATTTACTAATATATGCATACATGTCTTTTAGGAAAACCTAGATGATCACAAACAAACATTTCACGGAAACAATTGTTCACGTTCTGACTATGACATAGAAGTTTCCTCATATAATTATTTTTCGAATTCAACTTCTTAAAAAATAATTTTTTGAGGAAACTATATTTACAAAGGAGATTTTCTTTCTGCAGTCGAAAAAATTCCCTTCATTCCTACCTTGCTCGTCGTAACTAACAAGATCATATGGTTTGAGAAATTAAGTTATAACTTAATGCTCATATTATAAGGTTTACGTTTAATCTAGGAGGGTAACGCTGTACTTTCGTGCATATACTTGCATTCCATCCTGCAGGATGGAATGCGTGTAGCGTAGCCGATATACACACTTCGCTTTCGTCGTATTTACTCCATGTTGAAAGTAACATATATAAAAAAAAGATGAAATGTTTACTTATTGATACTACCTTGAAAGTTAAAACAACCTAGTTTCTACTAAGGGTTTGCATAAGAAGAATTCGCTATTGATTTCGAATATATTTAAAAATTGAATATTGTCAATATTTAGAAAACGGTTCTTACATCAAAGACAGTTTTCAGATAGTCAGGTATCTTTGCATCCCTAAAAGTAACACATTTTTATTTTTCATATATTTCTCTCGTTTTAACATATTAGCACAATTAGCAAACTCAAACTTTTCAAGTTTTGCTCAGAGACGTCCAAACCCTACAGTGACAACGAACTTTTGTGAATTTTTGCAGAACATTTTAACATAAAGTGCAAAAATCCAAGAGAACAATCAACTAGCTTAATCAACACAACTATAGCTTGACAACTATCAAGAAACCCACTAGTGGCCAGATTCTGTGGCAAACAATTTAATATATGTGAAAATTCAAATACGAAGAACAACAGATAAACACGATAAGCAAGATTCTAAAGAGTTTTCTTCAACCAAAGATTCATTTAAGATAGACAATTTAATGCTTTTTGACAAAAACTTCGAATAAGATTTATCGCAAAAAGAACTAACTAATCTTGTAGTTACCTTGAGCAGATTGGAGAAAAGTATGCTCTTGCCAGATTTTCCAAATCATCAAGTGACTCTACAAAACAATGCAAGCAATTTGATTTATTCATGTTCATACTCCCCGAGCGAAATATTTCCTACCCAATGTTTCTCTTGAAAATAGTTGTTTCAAAACGAAATTTCTGTACTACTTATTCATTAGGCAACTTATTCATGTCAAAGTCCAAATGGTCACACTTAATAGTCACTTCGATCATCCTGTGAGTGAGCGTTTTTTGACAAAATAAGTAAAAGGTCTAACACAGAAAGACATCATATTTTCTAGAAGATGCCTGGCCAGGTTGGATAGCGAATGTTAATTATTGACTGCTAAATAAGATCAATATTTTAAATAGTAGCTTGCAACGTTCATTAACATGAGCATAAATCATACCTGTTGAGCAAAGTGCCAGTGTCATTGGTCGAGAGCAGTACTTGTCTTTAAAGAGATGTCGTAACTTTTCCATGACATTAATTCCCTGTATATTAAAGTTTATTAAAGCACATGCAAAATCTTCAGAAAATTATTGTTTCATAAATCCCTTGAATTTCATCTCAAAAGTGTCACCTTATTCGCATTAATAGTGGATGTTAGTTTCCAAGCTTAGTGTTAACTTTATTATTGGTATATAATATTTTATATAACATACAGACATGCCACTCATGTTTTAGGTTACGGCCAAAACATACCGAGCGAAGCGAGCATGCCTAAAACAAAACAGCTGGGGGATTTCAGTTTAGCCAATTTAGGGTTCTAAATACTGCTTAGAATGGATCTTTACGACAAGAAAAAAGAGCATGTACGTTACTTCTTTTACATTCTCAAACCATGTAAAATGATCAAAAGAAAC
>JAUCNQ010116141.1:0-11116 GCA_032352715.1 Bougainvillia muscus
AAATACAAAATGCCTAACCCCTAAGGTAACGTTTGGACTTTTCCTTACATAAATCGTACCATTTTTTCCCAGTTGATATGTATTTACATATAATACCCAAAGTCACTTTATGTAGTGTTTGAGCCTGATATGGTTTGGGTGTGATATAACTGAATTAATAGTTTTAAATACACTCCTCCTTTGCTAAACAATTTTTTTACAAATAAGTACCTAGTGTACCCAAAATGTTCATACATGCGTTAACAATCCTGCAGTAAAAGGATAGTTGAAGCTGGTTAAAGCTTGTATGTCCATTTAACCCTTTAATGCCTGGTGGTAATAAAACGATCGCACACGCTTTAACAATCCTGAAGCAAAATGCTTCAAGTTTGTACGACCATTTGATAAACACAGATATGAAAGGGTTAATTGAATACCAGACAAGGGTTAAGTTTATTAAACAGTGTTATCATCTTTAGCTATGGAGGAGTATATAGGACTATTAATTCAGTTAAATCAAACCACCTGGTTCGAACGACAATAAGGAACAGTTTTTTATGTTTCCTTTCCCAGATACACAGATTGAGCCTTTATGTCATTATGGATTTTTGAAGTTTTTATTTTCAGATAATATGATAGATACATATTTGAATTCCTCTTCAAAAAATGTGTCAGTATAGGGAATTTCAAGATAAAGCTATCGAAAGGTTTAACAATTGCCAGAAAAATAACGTTCAAGTCCTAAAATGTTGAAATTCAATTTTTATAAGGAATCATTTACTTCTTTTTCAGTTAAACAATTAGCTTGAAATTTTCATTTGATTCATTTTTTGACGTATAATCCAAATATTAAGTCTTCGCATCTCCTTTGACCATTTTATGCACACTGTCCAAAAATACCTGCTTAAACAATCCCGCAGCAAATGCTTTCAGCATTATTTCAGAGAGTGTGACGATTTTGTAGATATGGTGCATAATGTTATTAAAATAATATAAATAATTAGTTTTCAATAAAGATAAAGTTGTGATCGTAAATGTTCATTTCTTGGTATTCCTTAAACTTTTGATATGCCTATGTTTTGAATTTAATCATATCCAACAACTGTAAATAGTTTCTCGGGAAGGCGGCTGGGAAATCAGGTATCTGGAGTGCCAATTTTTTGTCCTTTCTTCTTTATATCAGTTAGACCTTTATAAGTTTCAGTTTTAATCTTTGCTTTTATGAAGCACATTGTTATGTCGAAACACTGAAAACAAAGACCCATAGAAAAAACTTAAATTAGAAAACGAACAGGTGATACATTATAAAATGTAAACAATGTCAACTATTAGATTTCTTGTTTACTTATATAGCATATGTAATTTTTTTACTATTAAAAATGATACCCACTGTTTTTTAAAAAAAAAACTCATTTATTATGCACAATAAGAGTAACAAATTGTTAACCACCAAATAGTAAAAGTCGTTCGTGCTGACGCACTCACTTTCACTCGCGCTTCGCGCTCGCACGTTAAAGAACGACTTAAAGTCTACAGACATTACAATTTACAGACCAGAATTAAAATTCACATTTTGCTCTGGAAAAAAGCTTCTGATTGCGCGAGCTTATTAAAATTTCAACAAATTCAAAAATTGAAATGCCACAATAAATTTCGTTCAGTATATTAATTGCATGGACAGACATTTCTTAGATGCTTTACAGCCTTTGTGCCTTGTTTTGATAATCTACAGACCAGAATAAAATTTACAATTCAGAGTCTACTATGATTTGTGCGAAATAAACGACACTAGTTTTATCCAATCCTTTCTTAGTAAATGTCTGACTAGTTTTAAAAGAAATATATATGTAAAGAAATCTGCTATGTAACCAAACACATAAATATAACTGGAACAATAGTAAAACCAATCTGGTAATTTATCATCAAAAAGAAAGAAGGCAAACCCTAAGAAATCAGGAATAAGAGCAAATGTCACGAAAGTACTAATAATAAGAGTTGGTACAAAAAAACCTTTCTTCGTCTGTTCTATTCTAGCATTTATTTGACTTTCATTGAAATGAGGTGGGAACTTCATGCATCGTATATCATTGATACGATTTCTTCTAATTTTGATAAACGCATATATGTATGTGGTAATCGCAAGGATAAGAAAGCTAACATCTATCAATGGATAAATATAGCCCATATATATCCATATCAACTCTTCCTTCTTGTTTTTAAAAATCATTAAGTTAGCGACTGCTGTTAATAGACATATCACCCAAGTATAGAAAAGAAGTAATTTGACTTTCTTCTCTGTAAATATAACTGAATATCTGATATTAAAATATACTGCAAATAGTCTATACTTGGTTAGAAATATTAATGGAAAAAAGTAGCACATATAACTTCCTGTCCAATGAAAAATTGACATAACAGGCGTATAATATCAAGAGTTAATGAAGGTAGTTATACTTAACCCTATTCCTGATGGGCGATTTTCACAACTTATTCCTGCAGGAGGGGGGGGGCAAAATATTTTCTTTTTGTCCGCGATTGCAGTCAAATCATTACGATGGAGCACAATTACTTCCACAATTACTAGTAAAACATGGATTTAATTGACATTGAGATTTCACAATACATAATTCTAACTCTGTATGTACTATGTTCCAATTCTTCATTTTTGTGGGTTTTTAGTAAGGACCTTAATACCAATATCTTATGGGGGGATGGCAGAAATGTACTCTTAAGTGTTTAAAAAACATCTCTGAGAAGTTTCATGTGATATGAGCTGATAGAACAGTAGTCACCGTTCTCTGATGCGTCACCGTATCTGCTAGAATAAGCTGAAATTGATGCGTCAACATGCGTCACCGTCATTTTTCATTTAAAAAATATACTTAGCATTTTTTATATAAAATTGACGGTGACGCATCGATTTCAGCTTATTCCTGCTGTAATTTTCAAATTTTGGTACGGTGACGCATGAACGGTGACGCATCAGAGAACGGTGACGCATAAAAAAAGGTTTTATCCGAAACTTACATAGAAACCGTCTCCGAATTTTGTATCTCAAATCATAAATACTATTTTCATATCACAGAAGGAGGGTCATTGTGCATACGAGGTATATAAGAAGACACTCCTTCACTGAGTGAGAATGGATATGAATTTTTATAAACTGTGTTTTGATCATGTGATCATTTGCTAAACTCTAATTGGTTGGATTTTTATTTTGATTCAGTGTAAAAAACACGAATTTGTTCGCATAGCACATATGTATGGAATGGTCTCTGACCATGTGAAGATGACCAAGAAAGGTTCTTTCCTTATGTTTCTTTGCCTTACATAGCTTGTATTTGAAAGAGTTTCCTTTTTAAAACATTTATCAAGTGTATATGCTCCTGCTTCTTGCAGGGTGGCTTGTTTTTATGGGTTTATTCTGTTGGTTTCTGATGTTCTTAGTTATTTATGATGAGTTGGCTGAATTTTCTGTCGTTTTTTGCTCTGATATATACCTTCAAATCAAATAAGGATCAATGTTCTTTTCCTAGGGGAACCCCTGCCAATGTTTTTGAAAAATTGAGACAATCGCGGACAAAAAGAAATGAGACAAAATTCTTTCGACCACCGTTTCCCCCCTTCCCCCTGTACCAATGTTGATTTTTAATTTTTTTTCATAAACATCTGATAGACAGAGCGGCTGGGAACCATTCCAATGTTGATACGGGGGAAGAGGGGGGGGGCTGGGACCAAGGAATCATTTGTCTCATTCTTTTTGTCCGCGTTTGTAGAACTGGATCCACCACTAAAATTTTATATAATTGACTTCTTCTGAATGGAAATTGATACGTATTACCATACGAATTGTATGTATTGTCTCTTACAACGTTTAAAGTTATGACTTTAAATTATAGACAAGAAAATTTGTTTACACAACAAATTGAATCTACCCATAGAAGACTTTAAAGCTTGGTTCCCACAAGGCGCTAAAAGCGCGATAAGAATATGCGTTAAGGAAAGAAAATATGCGTTAACTCTTAATTAGAAATCAAAAAATTTTGATTTTTAATTAAGCGCTAACACTGCGTTAAGTAAGCGTTAAGCAGGTACTTGCTGGTGTTCTTGCTAAAAATTCTTAACCCTATTCGCACCGGGGGGGGGAGGGTACAAAGTACGTGAACTTTTCCCTATAACTTTTGTTCTGTACATTATTAACCCTTTGGTGACTTTTAATAATAATTTATTGGCTACACAATGAAAAAAAAGAGTTAGTTGCGCCCTTTTGCGCCCAGACGCCCTCTGAAAATATTATCCTATTAAATTTCTTCAAATAATTATTTTTAAACTTTTTTTTAATCGACCAATAAAGCCTCAAGAAGAATATTTTTGAATGTAATGCACATATTTTATGTCAACAGTAACAATTAAGCTGTCCAATGCTTCCTTTGCTTCAAAGGCGTTAATTTGGGAAAATCATAAAAATTCCGGGGGAAAACTTAATTATCACGTCATAGCCGAACCGATGGCGTCATAGTTGACACGACGACGTCAGAATGACCACACTCCCATATAAGGTCGTAAACGTAGCATACGTCCGTAATGTCGAAGAACTCGTGAACGTCTTGAAGGTCGTGGAGTGTAACAACAAAAGATAAAAATTAAATAGGTATAAATATGTACAGTCAACTCTCGTTATCTCGAACACGCTCTATCTCGAACAAAGTTATCCGTCTCTTCAGCGAAGCCTTATAAAAGCTCCCCCTATCTTGAACACGCGCTATCGCGAACTTCTTGCGATCACGAACTATATTTTCGGTCCCTACGGTACATTTTGGTCCATTTCATTCTTTATCTGGAAATTTTTAAAAGAATTCAGCTCATAGAAACCACTTTAGTGTAATTTGTTTTATTTTATGCTCGATCGAATGTTTTTTTGCATAAACGGAGTCAATTACTATGGCAAGGAGGATGTCAAAAAAGCAACTTATGTAAAAACATTACTTAAGAGTGGGAATAAACTACCAGATATTGCGAAAGCGAGGGTTCTCAGACAACTTTGAAATTAGGAATTTCTTCGCTATCTCGAACTGATTCCCCCGTCCCTTGGGAGTTCGATATAGCGGGAGTTGACTGTATATCGAAATATATTTTGTCGTTTTGTTTGTGTTTTATTTTAAAATGTTAAAACCAGAACAGGCCTAACTCCGCAGGACTTCATATAAATGAAATCAGAAATTATAACACAGACCTTGACATGCTTCCTTATCGAATCCCTGGATAAGAAAAATAAGTTACTAATACCCAAAACAGCCTTGCTTACTTACCACTGAGTTCTCTCTTATTTGAGGATATCATATGAAAACTTACCTTGGTCATATATTATACATGAGTTTAAAATACCCAACGCAGTTCCACATATGGTATAAAACATGTTCTTCCCTTCTGTACACAATAAGTTAAAACAAGGAATTCAGTCACAACAAACGAGAACGTGTACGATAAATTAAAATTTACCCATAATCCCTTGTTATTTGCCTCATATTTTGTGCTGTGAGATGTAACTTGATCGGACTTTTGATTGTGCTCTGAGATTTGTGTTTGTGCCGTGATATTTGTGTTTGTGCCGTGAGATTTGTTTGTGCTGTGATATTTGTGTTTGCGCCGTGAAATTCTTGTTTGTGCCGTGAGATTCTAGTTTGCGCCATTAGAATTGTGTTTGCGCCGTGAGACTTTTGTTAGTGCCGTGAGATTCTTGCTTGCGCCGTGAGATACTTGTTTGTGCCATGGTACTTGTGGGCCACCATACAAAGAAAATTTAATAAGAATGACATCATAATAATCCAATTCAACTACTTTACATATACGCATGCCATTATGGATGTTATAACATTATACACATGTATCATTATACGAACCAAATACAACACAGAAGAAGTGTTTTTGTACATACTACGTATGCGCAAAACCACTCCCTCTGTATGAAAATTGATATGAATTTCCATACGAATTTTGTGTAAACGTGCATTAAATAAGCTTCAAAACAAAGGGAAGATTTTAACTTTTATGGGTGCTCTTCTTATAATGTTCAGCATTTTATGCTGCAGGTGGTTTGGTAGTGCACCTTACACATAAAAAAAACTATGCATTCGACTGAGAATGAAGCTACATACGTGATCCCAAATACCCATGGTATAAAGATGAGAATTTGTTCGTTTGCTTTTGAATATGCCATCAGAATTTGAAAAGATGTACCCATTGCAAGTTGAAAACAATACCCAATCATAGTCAACAAGATTATTGATTTGCCGCGATCTATTTGTTGTAGTGATCTCTCATTAATGGCAATATTAGCCGTCTGTTTTTTCAAAAATATAACAAGCTTTACAAAATAGATAAGAGCTATTACCAACGGCAATGACAACATGGCGGATGGAACCATTATAACAAAAACTCCTGATAAATTCTTGGCTATAATTCCAATTATGATGAGTGTAACACCGAAAGATGAAAACCAAATAGGTAGAAATGTGTGGAGAAAAATATACCTTGTTTTTTTTATTTCTGTTAATTTCATCTCTGTAACTGCTTTATATTTGGAGTAACTCAAATACATGACTGTAATAAAATTGGTCAACACCGGAAATAAGTGAAGAAAGTTTTTCATATAAGCAAAAACTTCATA
Source organism: Bougainvillia muscus (assembly GCA_032352715.1). NCBI lineage: Eukaryota > Metazoa > Cnidaria > Hydrozoa > Anthoathecata > Bougainvilliidae > Bougainvillia > Bougainvillia muscus. The sequence goes on from JAUCNQ010116141.1 coordinate 6,647, forward strand.
AATATTTGTCAGATATCTTACACGATGTAAGATTTCAGATACACTTCCGATAATATTCGCCATGTAACTGGACAACAAAATCCGATTTATGTTTGATAACATCATTTGTAATTGTTAAAACTACGCAATACACATTTATAGAAAATATCAAACCAAAGATTCCAGAAAATGCAATCACTGTTTTCTCTTCACCGTATATGATTTGTTCAAATCTTACATTTGTATAAGTCGTGTTTGTTGTGTTAGTTAAATTTCGCATTTTAACTATTTTTCTATCTAGCAACTGTTTGATTAAAATTATATTTAGTCCTTCAACTTTTGTATTCTAAATGTTCGCATAATGCTATAACAATTCTGCAGATGTGGCGATCAGAGATAGTTCAGAGATAGTGTTTTCCAAACCTCGATCATGTACACACTCAAAGTGATCACATTTGTTTCTAGTTTACCTCTTGTTGATAACTTCATTTAACTTATTTTTCTGTCACATTACAAAAAGCCGTAATAAAGTTTATTCATGAACCTTTTAAACCGTTCTCCAATATTAAATGAAAATTATTAAGCTACATTTACACTAACTATCTTCCTTTGACGAATCTCTATATTACTCTATAAAATTGAGTAAAAAAGGTCAATATTTTACATGAAATTGCGGCTTGGTTTTGAAATGTCTAGAAAAACTATTTTACTCTCATTTATGTTAATATTTTCTTTCTTTAAGTTATTAATTGATGTTTGCAGTATTTACTCGTTTAAACCCAAATTAATTTGATCCAAAAGAATCGTGGTAGTGTGAATGTAACATTAATATTTTTGTCATGAATATTTGATGCATCATTTCTTTCTCACGTATCTCGTAAGTATATGAACAAGAATCTGGATTGCAAGAAAGGATTTGATCGGTTGATAGTAATCGTTCTTATTTATTTCGAATTGATTGATTTCGAATTATTTCTTTTGGATTAAACTTATATAAACTTAGTCAAAGGAGCAAAATGAACATTTGCGAGTCATTAATTCTGAACCCTATTCATATGGGGTGGTGGAGGGTGGGGTGGTGGAAGGGGTATACCAAGTACCACAATCGCGAGCTTGTGCTTAACTTGTTGGTCCTTTTATGCCGGCATTTATTGGTGTTAATTTTTACCTCTTGGCGTTAGAGGGACTGCGTTTTGTAAGGAAAAGGGTCTTTACCCGAGTTATCTTTAAAACAAGAATATTTTTCCCAAGAGTATTAAACGAAAGCTCAGAAAAAGACAAAAAGACATTAATGATCATATTTTGGAACCAGAAAAAGAGGAATAATGTATGCTTCCCTCAAATGTAACTCAAAAAAATATTAAAAAACAAAATTGTTGTATGTAAAAACATTTTCCCCGTAGTGGCGTTAAATGCGGAAACTTTTTACAGTGGTACCACACTATGAGTAAGACGTTTTGGCGTCGTCGGTTTAACTATGACTTTATTGTGTCGGTGATGATGTCATAATTTGATTTTTTCCTTGATTTTTACTAGCTTCAACAAATTAACGTTTATAGAGTGAAGAGCAACACTGCTTTGTTTTATTAAGTATCCCCAAACACACTCCGATTACCATACGAATTTTGCGGACTGTCCCTAAATAAGTAACAATTTGCCGAAAACAAAACAAAAAAAGAAAAAGAAAAACAGAAGAACAAACTAAAATTGAGAAGCAGACTGAATTAGTAGAACTGAGATCTGCTGAAGCAAACAGTGGAAAAATGTGACTTATACCTTGACTTAACTGAGCTTTCCCTGCATGCAAGACATTTTTTAACCTGTAGGAGTACCCCAAACATATGCAAATTATCCTTTGTCAACAGCGCACACGAACAAAATAGGAGAAAACTCTAGGAATAAACTTTACTCTGAGCTAGGTGTGAAAGAACTGCCAGGTAGATCCTGTTATAGACGTTCTTCTGCCGTCCACAATATCCTAATAAATATATATTAGGGAAGGAACAGATTATTTTCTTATTATTAACATAACCTTATTTAGTGTTGATTACCCTTCTCTATCTACATATACACAGCGTTCGCAATAACTGAGATATTACTTTTCTCATTCGGTTAAGAGTTCATCAGGAAGCTTTCATTAGTTTAAGAATTATATCATAATAATGCAATTCGTTTTGAAGGTGAATTGTTCAAAGATTGCATCATTATCAAAATAAAGTTGGATTTCCGGCTAGAACAATAAACAAACCTTGACTATTCTAAATTAAGGTCGCTTTAAGAGTTAAAAATGGTTATAGCAAGTAAAAATTCAAAATAGTAAAGACCTGACATGAAAAATATAGAAAAGGGGTAATTTTTTTTCTTTTTAAGTAGGTATAATCTTTTGTCGTTAAACTTGAAACTTGAAATTTTACCAATCAAGTTCGTTTTCGATATCAAATCCATTTATCAGCATTAATTTTACCAAAAAGTCCTAAACAATTTCTAATGGCAGCAGAATATGTAGAATATCTGTTTTATAATGTCTTGTTCTTCTTTTTTCAAAGAGGTTAAAAAGAGTAGAAATCTGCAAAACATACAAAGATCTAACTAAATCTTCTTTGAGTATCTATGTTATAAGTTCCAGCCATAAACAAAACATCATATGCATTTACAATTCTAATCTACGACGACAACGAAGATTTTATCTTTGTGTATATAAGCTACATGCATGCCATCCTAGGATGGAATGCAAATAGGCTATATGCACACATGTAAATACAGCCTTACGATCGCAGATAAGAATGTGTGTAAACTCGCTAGTAAACACTGCACAAAATCCAGCTGTATCCGGACTTTTTTTCAGTCCGTATTCGTCGGTATTAAGGCAGAGTGCGAGCATTCTGTCTTAATACCGACGTATACAGACTGAATACGGGAGTAGACGGACTGTATAAAGGTCCGGATACAGCTAGATTTTGTGCAGTGAAATGTAATATATACCTATATCATTTTTTCAAAAAGCTATTTTTCTGGTACATCTTATCCATAAGAAAATTAAACATTCGACTGAGAATGTAGCAGCATTCATGATACCAAATGCCCATGGTACGAAGATTAGAAATTGTTTGTTTTCTTTGGAATATTCCATCAAAAATTGAAAAGACGTATTTATAGCAAGAAGAAAACAATATGCAATCATAGTCAATAAAATAATTGATTTTCCACGATTTATTTGTTGCAGTGATCTCTCACTAATAGAAATATTCGTCTTTTGTTTTTTCAAAAATGTTACAAGCTTTACAAAGTATATAAGAGCTATTAACAATGGTAATGCCAATGCTGAAGATGGAACAAGCATGAGTATAAGATCTGGTAAATTCATGGTCATAATTCCAACTACGATGAGTATAACAACAAAAGATAAAAGCCAAATAGGTAGAAATATGTATAGCAGAATGTATTTTGTTCTTTTGATTTCTGTTAACTTCATCTCTCTCACTGCTTTATATTTGGAGTAACTCAAATACATGACTGTAATAACATTAACCATCAAAGGAAACAAAAGAAGAAAGTTATTCACAGGTACAGAAACTTCATAAACATTAGTCAGATATCGTACACGAAGTAAGATTCCAGATGCATTTCCGATAATATTTGCGATGTAACTAGATATTAAAATTCGATTGATATTCGACTTGTGAAGGACCTTACTCGAAATGGTTAAAACTACACAATAAATATTTACAAGAAAAATGAAACCGAAGAATCCAGAAAATGCAATGGCTGTTTTCTGATCACCGTATAAGTTCTGTTCAAATATTCCATTTCCATTTGCGGTGTTTGTTGTGTTGGTTAAATTTTGCATTATCCCGGAATCAAAATAATTGATTTTTTTTGTGATTGTTATTTTTGATAATTCTAAAGTGTTGATTGCTACTTTTTTGTATCCCAGTAAATGCTCGCATCAAGCTATAACAATTCCGCAGCACTGACTGCAGAATTATTTAAGCATAAGCAAACGTTGTAGTATGAGATAAAGTTTCACAAATTTACTACACTAAAAGTGACGACGATCTTTGATTTCAGATTTTCTTATGGACAAAATCATTTATAAATTTTTCTTGTGTGACAACAGAAAAAGCCTAAATAAAATTTATTTCATAAGCTTTTTAATATTCTCTGAAATGAAAATTGTGAAGTTGTATTGACACTAAGCAAGGTTATTGTATAATTTTCTGGATTCCACTATAGCGTATTTACAACATTCTAAAACATTGAAAACCCTGAAACAAATAACAAACCATAGTTTTGTTGCATTAAGTAAGTAAGTAAGTAAGTAAGTAAGTAACGTAAGTAACGGAGAGTTTTTTCGTCCGGAGGGCATATCCACATCATTTAGTGGTTCTTCATCCCCGCCGACGTCGCTAATTGATGTTAACTTACCGCCAGAGGTGCGTATAGCATTGCTCTAACTTGCCTAATCCACAGGCCGTTGTGCAGTCAGTCAAT
>JAUCNQ010116152.1:0-11115 GCA_032352715.1 Bougainvillia muscus
CGACGTTTGTTTTTTATAAGAAACCTAGCTTTTGGGCCTCTAGCCAGTTTCTTACCAATTTACCTTATATTAACTAAAAAGGTTTCTTAAGGGTTTCTTATTAGAAATGTGTTACAGAGAATAAACTTTTCACGATTTTTGTTTATAAAAGTATGAAAACAAGTTTTTATAGACTAACAAGCGTCTCTTCTGTGTCTTCCATTGCAAGAAAATTGATGTTGTCCAATTGAACAACCTACAGTTGTTCGCCGGATAACCTCACAACATTTCTCAGTTCTTTAGAATAGGTTGGACTTACTAGATGAGTTTCTTAGGTGGCTGAGCTTAAGAGACTAGAGTTTGTTATAAACCTGTTTCTTTAAAAAAAAAATCATATCGTGGCGTAAAAGTTACTGTGGTAGTCATGGGAATGGTAAAGAAATATAAAAAAAATATGTGTGAAATAAAAAGAAATAAGGTTGTGTTGAACGGTTTATACGTCATTTCCTGTCTGATGTCACAGTTTGATAAACTCTTTAAGTAAGGTTGTTTATCTTTCACTCACTAGGAGAGACTTCTTGCGTGCATATAGGATACTATCTGAACATGACAGACCATTTAACTTGTTTTAATAATAAATATCTGTGGTATATACTGCACACAATTATTACTTGAAATTATTATTCCAAATGGAAATGTAAAATAACCACATGTAGCTAACCCGAAACTGCACGATTATTCCGATTTTCATACAAAATAAAACAATTCAGAGGCGGATCCAGCCTAGTCTAGGCACAGTATCATGATGGTGAAAAATAATTATTCTTAATATCTTAATGTATGATGATGGGTCTTAAGAGACCCATCATCACTTATAAAGCAATTAAAAATTAATGACTTAGGGTTTCCTTTTACTGCTGTGACTAGGGCATGTTCTCAATCAGTCTCTGCAACCTGTTGTCAAAGGCGGACTCAAAACATGCTTGGGCTTAGTCACAGCAGTAAGAGGGATACTCAAAGTCATTAATTTTAATTACTTTATGTATGACAATGGGTCTCTTAAGACCCATTGTCATACATAAAGTTATTAAGAATTAAAAGTAATTGTGCTTCATCGTAATGCTCTGACTGGGACTGGGTTGTTATCCGTTGAAACACACAACATAAAATTGTCATATGTTTTTCTGCCGGTAAATACAAAGCTATTCAACAAGATAAAATCTTTTTTTCAGGTATTTAGCTACTTGATGAAAATCAGAGAAGAAGAAAGATGTCTGGCCATGAAGCAGATATATATATCAGATCAGCTATATATTCATTTATATTTGTATTTGGTATCTGTGGTAATATATTTGTTATTTTCTTTTTTCGTTTTAAAATGAAGCAATCTCCTTCGTTTCGATGGTTTGTCATTTATCTAGCTATATCCGATTGTGTATATGCTTTCACATCACCGATACAGATTATCGCGAAACTTCTGTCAGATGGAAAATGGAAAGCAAGTTTAATTTTATGTAAAATGGTATATTATATTGGACCAATCACAGTCAATGTTAGCGCATTTGTTTTGACATCTCTTGCGTATGAACGTTACAGAGCAATTTGTTATCCATTTAGTGTGCGTTTTACACGAAAACATATTCATCTAATTGTAGCTTTTATTTGGTTGTTTTGTATTTGTGCGAAGATACCAGCAATCACGAAACTTGTTGTGATGCAGGAAGAATGTTTTGTCGAAGCTTCAGAGATATTTAATGTTAGCATGGCGTTTTTCTTTCTATTATTTGAAAGTGTTATACCAATTTTATTTCAAGTATTTTTCCTTTTTAAAATGCAACGTGTTTTTAAAAACCGAGGTGCATTTTTAACAGGAACCTGCGAGCATAGACGTTCAGTTATACAACATATTGATGTTGCTGTATCAACCTCGTATCCTAGTATACTTAATCTACCATTATCTTACAAATCATTTGAGTTGAAAAGAGCTTACTTATATTTACCAAAACAGTCACGGAGTATGCACTGTGATCACAACGCCGCTAGAAAAACATTTCAACGACCTCGTGCAGCCACAACTTCATCTATTGACCGCAGTAAAAATTTCTTATCAAGAACGAAATCGAATGACAGTCACCATGTTGAACCTTTTCAACGTCCAAGAGCAGCTACAACACTACCCAATGACAACAATAACAAACATTTGTTATCAAGAACGAAATTGAATGATGGTCATCAACGTGCACGATCAGATACTTTAGCACATGTTAAAGACTTTTTATTCAAACGACGAGAATCTTTATCTTTTGGTATCAAAAACAAACGTGACCGAGCAACGGTACATGCTTTATTTTTTGCTGTATTATTATTCGTTATAACAAGTTTACCATATAACATTTATTATTGTACTGTAATTTACCTACTTGCTTACAAGCCCGAAGTATTTACAAGTATTGATATTGACCATGTTGCTACAGCTTTTGATTGGCTAGGTGTTTTATTACTTTCAAGTTCAATTGCTAATGTTTTTGTATATGGAGGTAGTTTTCCATCATTTCGACATCAAATGTATTTATGGTTTCGACAAGTAAAGAAAAAGATTTCGATGACAGCCGGTTTTGATGAAACAACGACAACACATTTGGGATTTAATTCAGATTTACAAAACACCTCATATGGACAGACAAGTATAAGATATTAAAAACAACGAGTACCCATTAAGACCTGTAAATGCTAGTATGTTAATACCGATAATTCTATTTCTAATATAATCCCTCCGTGTCGTAATTTCTTTTCCGGTGAATCCGTAATAGTTAAAACAGTTTAAAAGAACATTTAGCCTCAGAAAGAGTATAAAAAAGCATAGGCGGACTCAGAACATGCTTTTACCTAGTCAAAGCAATAGAATGGAGATTGAAAGCATGCCGAAACTCATTAATTTCTAATTGCTTTCGTATGATAATGGGTCTTTAAAGACCCATTATCATACAAAAGCTTTTAAGAATTAAAACGTTTAGTACTTCATTGTGCTGTTCTGACTAGGGCTGGATCCGCCACTGAGAGGAACTTCTTAATAACATGCCCAGCTCGGTACGCAGCTGACAACAAGATTTTCCCTAACCATACTCGAGGATAGGGGGAAAAGTAGGACCACCTAGCTATATTATACGCAATATGTCCTCTGCACTCATATTAGCACGTTTCGTCACAAGAACACAAGTTGTTCTCGCAAGAACACGATACGAACATTCGAAGCTAAAACTTAGAAGATGCAGTCTCAGTAAAATATTTTGCTTAAATACTTGTTTGGTAGCATCAGTGTAACCCTTAATGCACAGATCTCCAAAATGTGCACACGTCCTTTAATATTCCGGCAGCAAATGCTGCTGGGTTGTTAAAACGTGTATGATCATTTTCTAACACTGTGCATAACCCTATTAACATAGGGCCTTATTTGTCTCAAATGTAACGGGGGTACCTTCATAATATGTGTTAATGTTATCTTTACGTCTTAAAATTTGAACAGTGGTACAACAACCTAATTCGGACATTTTGACGCCATTTTTTCAATTATGACGTCATCCAGTAAGCGATTACGTCTTAATTTGACGTTTTTCCGGAATTTAGCTATTTCCATCAAACTAACGCCCATGAAGGAAAAAGCAGCACTGAGCATTGATATTGTGTCTATATTGATTGATTAATAAATGAGTTTCAAATTAATTATGTGAGGAAAAATGATAGGTTAATATTTCGAGGGGGCGTTCGGGCGCTATTCGAACTCCTTGCCCCAACATATTAGTTTATATACAAATCTACAAACTACTAAATACATAGATACTAACCCTATACAACTTGATTTCGAAGGTAATAAGAGGAGGTGCCTTGCAAAACTACCGTCTTCTACCTTGTCGAACTCAAGGGCGATATTTGAAATTTTGTACGTCCCATCAGCCGCTTTAGCAGTAGACCCTGATCCTGTACCATCTTCCACTACGCTGGAATAGGGCGCAAAGTGTAGGACGAAACTTAGGCGATCGTCGATCAGCACAAAGGGTAGGTGTTGTGTCAACTCAAAGTATTGTGCCAGCGGTATACAGAAGAAATTGCCGTACACCTTTGCAATAGCCTTTTCTTTATCATCTGCAGCACCTTCGGCTCCATGTGCTCCAACTCTTATCTTGTTTACTTTTTTGCTATCGTTGATCCCGTTTTTTTTCAATGAGAGCTGCACTCTCTTTATCAGGCAGCCAGAGGTCACCGTAACATCGCCAGACATCAAAGTCTTGGATACTTTGAATCTCGTTTCCCTCGTAGCTAACCGTCAGCTTTGTGATCAGAGTACTGGCGACGTTGTTTACCGTATGTCGCGTATTTTGAGAGGATGTCAAATCCAAGTCAAGGGTAAGCTTTAGTGAACCCGGGATTATCACATCACTGCGGCCTAAGTTTGGGATCTTGATCTCGAGATCTTGACTCTGATTGATCGTACTGGGTGTATGGGATACCTTTACGTGTTGCTTGGGTGCTTTTGAACCCAAAGTGCTTTCGGATTTCTTTCGTTATATCGAGCTTGCCGTAAGTACTAGTCATTTATAGTATGCAAGACCCGGTTAAAATAAATGTTTAACCCCGTGTATGATGAAGATATTCCGCTTTCTTGACGAAGAAGAAACAACATTTTCAACGCCCGCAGCGTAAATACCTACGACATTCGACCTTCAACTGGCGAAGCTGGAGCTTAAGAGGGAAACATTAGCGATCTGTATAGGTATTTGGGGGTCAAAATCGATCCTAATTTAGCAAACCTTGATCGCTTTCGCTCGGAACTTACCGAAAAAGGTGTAGTCTTTCAGTTTAACAAGGGTGGTGAAAACTGGGTAAACCTTACTGACTTACGCAACGAGAGATACGGGGAATGGCTTGCACCCAACTCGATAAAAATTAAACTTGGTGGTGAAAAAACGGCGGCTAGGTATCTTGGCCTACAGGAGACACCGGAAAAATTTAAAAAGCAAAACTCTGCAAAAAAAGCTCAATCAGGCTATCCCTACTGATTTGGAAATGGAGTCGATATCACCCGATGACTTGAATCGAAGGGTATCAGATGTTGACAACGAAATTATACGTGCGAGTGCCGATTCAAGTCTGGAAGGGTTGCTACCGATGCGAGAGTTACTGGGGCTGGATAGGGCACTTCGAAGGATACAGGGCGGACTCGTGAATAACGTGGCAAAGCTTGGGGAAATAGATAGACATATCGCCGTCGAGCATGAAAAATTAAACGTCTTGCAAAATGATACAGTGCTGTCAGAGCAAGACAAGGCTGCGAGTAAAAATAAGATCGACCGACGTCTCAGCTGTCTAAAAGGCGAAAGAGCTACACGACTTGAGTTTGCTTCGTAAAATAGACGAGAGCTGCAAAGTCAGTTTGCACGCATTCGACAAACCATTGAAAAGGTGCTTGATAGCGATACGACGCTAGCTGAAAAGATCAAACTATTATTTAAAGAACAGGGTATAACCATCGCTGCAGTGATGACCTCTTTTGGCCTAATCATCGGGTAGATTAAAGCAGTTACCGGTGGTGGAGATTGGGGCGGGGGTGTACCTAGTTAACCATCTGTAAACGACGCAAAAGAGTGGGTTCAAAAACAGCTCAAAGCACTGCCAAGACTACACGGCAAACTTGCTACGAAACTGGGCGCTGCACTCATCGGATCTTGGTTACTTAAAAAGGTAAAAACAATCAAGATTTGCGGGATACCTACGACCAGTAGCGACTGTTATTCCTCTTCATGATGTGTCGTGGTAAGTGATGGTACTTGCTCTAGCTCTCTTTTCATAGCGAATGAGTCTGGACCTTGAGGTGATACCGGTACTCGCTAAGGCGCTCGTTTTCCATCAAATGGGTCCTGATGTCTGGGTTTACCCTAAGGTGCCACCTGTTGGTTAAGCGTCGATACTTCGCCAACGTTTGCAGTTTAGGGAGCGATCAGATTATTACTGTTGTAGTCCCCCAGCTTTTCGATGCGTAGGTTCATATCGCTGGAGATCATATAGCACCTAGCAATCACAAAGAGGTTTACCGGTGTATTAGCGCACTTTAAAACTCGCTGAAAGTTGGTAATGTCGTCTTGCAGGTCTTCAGGTCTCTTAGTGAACTCGAACTCCTGCAGGTACAGCTGCATCACGGTGGTGTTTGAAGCGTTGTTGCCGGGATAATTAGCTTTTCCCTGAGACTGAGAGTAGAGTAGTAATCTCGCGTAGAGTCTGATGCTTTCGGAGAGTTTTGTCAACGCTGCGAGTGGAAACCCTTTGCTTGTTTGCATTATCCACTTTGCCCAATCTCCCACCTCAACAGGAAAAAAGAGTGGGATGGTTTATCCCAGGCTGATGAGTCTGACTCAAACTTATACAACACATTAGATTCTCCACCGTACTCACTGCAGATTTGCGGAAAGGCACCCTTGGAGTACTCGTTATCAAACAGGTTAAAACCATTTTCATAGGGAAGTGAAACCTTCATCCTAAACAAGATCCGTCTGATATGGTATTACACAGGAAATCTAATCAAGGTGTGAATGATTGGTGGAACCGCTGCATCGGGAGCCAAGTGCTTGCTTGATATCCTAAGGGCTGTTGTTGCGCAATGTACCGCAAAACTAAGCTGAGGCTGCCAAAAACGCATATAGTGATCACCCTTCCCATCGTTTTTCCCTCGGGGATTTTAAACTTACCCAGGGCATCGAGTAGCTCACGAAGACGTTGGAGAAGGACAGTGTAACACTGCTTTTCAAGTCTGTATAGATGCGATGCTTGACCAGATCCTTTACCACTGGATTCCATCTCCCACAGTTGCCTAAATACTTTGCAGCATCCAGATGTATTGATGGATAGTCATCATTTATTTCTTGTATATCGACGACATTGCAAAGCCGATGACCTTTAACAAACACCTCACAGCAGGTTCAATAGTAGCGGTTAAATCTATGGGAGTGAAACCCAATTGGTATAACCTCACGCAAAAAGACAACGCGATCTATGTCTATAAAGGGCCTAAAGATACCGACTTTGACGCCAAGATCATTTCTTAACGCCCAGCCTACTATCATCTAAAGTGGTTCATCGACTACTTCAATGCGTATTCACAGAGGGCGTTTTTATTTCCATCTCACGGAAAACGGTAGCGTAAAGTTCCCCGTTGAAAAAGATTACATGGTCACACTCAGTGGTGAGCTGCCCAAGCTTTTGTGGTTACCTAGACTAGATTATGCAGGACTTGTAGAGTACTATGGTAGTCCACACCGGTTTAACACACTTAACCACGGTAAGCTGGAATGTCAACAACTAGATACAGCAGAAGATAGACATCTTCATGTCCAAGATCCCACAAGTCTCAAGACCATGCACTATTTCCACCTCGGGATTAACAACAACATCGGTGATATCGCATTCCAGCGTTATGAACACCCTCTATATTTTAGGATCGCCAATTCAACTGATACCATGATTTTCAAACTCTTTGATGCCAACGGTAAAGACCTCTCGTCAGCTCTAACACACCTCGAAATCACTATAATAAATGGCACAGTATAACCTAAACACAGGAAAAATCAGCGCGTATGGTGCAGAGGATAGCAGTAGCAAGATATATCCCACGTTACCATCGGCTCTTGAGCCTACTGGCGAGTACCACGTGTATCGGTTGCGAAAGATAGAACAGTTTTTACGGGATGAGATCAGGGAACGCGAGAGGCTCTACAAAAGATTTCGGATTTGGAAGACAACAGCCCACTACGTCGACACCGGCCTGATCATGGGCACCATCATCACCTCAACTGGTGGAATATCAGTGATAGCGACTAGCATCGGTGCCCCTATCGCTATTGTACTTGAAGGTGTCTCCATCGCTACTGCGTTGGCGCAGGTGGGGGTTCGAAACGTATCGAAGAAACTTGATCTCAAGGTCAAAAAACATGAAATGATCAAGTTGTTGGGTGAATCTTCGCTCAACAACGTGTACAACAAGATCTCTAGCGCCATCACCGACAACCATATCGATGTTGCGGAGTTTGTCGCCGTTATGCATGAAAAGCAGCGGTACCTCGTTGAGAAGCAAAAGATCAGGCAAGACACGAAAAAAGAGGTAACGTCTTTTGATGATCCACGTCCATATGAATGATTTGTAATGCGCTGGGCGTTATAAATCTTGGATACTTCAATAGAATTCGTAGCTCGATTGGTACCCTAATACTTCACCTGTTGCCGCATCGATCTCTACTCCGTCATCGATTTCGATCTTCGGTGGGAGCTTCTTTTTAACTGTGAGACCAACGTTCCCAACGCACAATCCTGGCACTCCATACCATCTGTCTGTATGCGTATGGAATGCTGGTTATTACGGTATTTAAGGACTTTTCCCCCTCAAGAGCTGCTAAACTTGCTCCAAGTTCATTGTGGAGTAAACTTTGAGACCTCGCTCTCTTTCTTCAGATCTAAGCTGTTTTAAAGTCGACATGCTTGCTTGTCATATGACGCAAGGCTCAAGCGAATCTATCAACAAATCCTTCATCTTCCGAGGAGTCGCTGAGTAACGCTGTTTGCGATACTTTTACACCGTTCTACTTGCTCTCGAGTATGTAGACCTGAGGGTAGGTAGTTATTACCCTGCTGATAGACGCTATCAACCTGTAAAACAGCGGTCACCTCGCATCTTGTGTTGTAGAGAATTTGTCGGCTATGAAAGTTGGTTCTGATATCGTTGTCCCACAGCTTGACCTTAGCGCTTAGGTACTGATCGCTGTTTATGAGATCTTTAGTTAGGGTGGTAAACATGAGTTCTTCTACCTTTTTCCAGACCATCCTATACTTTTTTACCCAATCTAGGTGCTCTCCCAGATCAAATTTCATGGTATACGCTGATGTCTAGGTGTACTGGGTAACGCCCTTGTTAGAAAATGCATCCCTGAGTGTCTTAATGATCATCGGAATGACTGTTTCTCCATCTCGATACCCTACGATAAATTTTTGGTCTTTGCCACAGTTGGCAGGTATTGCTTTAGAGAAGGTAATAGCGTCAATATCTATAGCTGCAATGTCGGTAACCTGTTTAGCTTTGTAAAACTATTTTTTTCCAAATGAAACAGTAGGAAACAACAAAGAACTCATCATTTTATTATACTTTTTGACCCCGGCCGTGGACATCAGATTGTTTACTAACTATCTGATACGGCGGACCTATGGTGTACACACACACACCTTACTCTCCAAATATGAGGCAGCACAGCGATCTACCGGGAGATGGTCTCTATCCACTTGCATTAACATGCTTGAGGATACCCTTAGAAGTCTCTAAAAGGTCCTACCACTGCTGCACGTGCTCTGGTGGAACTTGCGCGTCTTCTGGGATCTTCTTCTGGGCCAGATAGTCCAATACGCGATTACCGGACTCTTCCACGATGCGATCAAATTTGTAGGTCTGCTTGGTAGCACGTCGGTAGTACGTCGACGTTGGTCTCCGTGCTCTTCACCAGGCTGCAGCCTCTAGGCAAAAGCTTTTCTTTAGGGTATGCTTCTGCGTTAACTAGTGGTACGTCCTCCATCTTGATGGCCTGGTTAGGATTTATCCAGATCATCACCGTATTGGTGTTATTCATCTTATTAACTGTCTTGGGGACGCATTTGACCTAGGTAGTTGCGACTTTGTTAGAGTTATTGTGCGTCTTGCGGTCTAAATAGGTGCTTGGTTAGTTCCCGATTAAACCTCTCATCGTGTGCTGTAAATGTGTGGCGGTACTTTGCCGTTGCCCTTCGAACTTCAACGTCCTTACCCTCTGGCAGACTTGTCACATCTGCTTTAAACTCACTCCCGTTGTCTACCTGAACGACTCTCGGATAACGCAAAGGCCCCGCACTGTAGATGTCTTTGATCAGATTACTAACCTCTGAGGCCTTTTTTGTTCGCAAAGGTCTTGCTACTTTGTACCTTGAGGCTACATCAATGCCTGTCAAAATATATGTGTATGTGTTGCCGTACAGTTTATCATGGTTTTATCAAAAAGAATCTATTATGCAAATTTAAATATGAATTAGATATGTGACAAAAAAATATTTTTGGCGGGTTGTAAAGCCGATATTCAGTGACAAAAGTGTCAAAACATCAAACCTGACAGCATTAGTAGAGAATGAAAAAATCATTTCAAGTGAGAAAGAGATCGCTGAGTCTATGAAGGGATATTTTACTAATGTAACAAGCACCCTTAATATACATAAAATACCGAAGTCAGACGTTACAACTGAACATATTACAGACCAACTTGATGTGATTCTAAATACCACAATCATCCAAGTATAATGATACTACGTGATCTTCATAACAACACAGAATCATTTAAATTTCAACATAAAAACATGACGAAATGAAAACTTATATTTCTAATTTAAATGAGAGAAAATCATATCCCCAAAATGATATTCCAACTAAAATATTGAAACAGAGTGCTGATATATGTCATGTAAATGTTACTACTATTTACAATAAATCTGTAAATCAGTGCATTTATCCAAATAGTCTGAAATCGTCTGATATTACACCCATTCACAAGAAAGGATCCAGAAATTTGAAGGAAAATTACCGACCAATTAGTAAGCTCTCTAACATTTCTAAAGTGTTTGAGTGAATACTTTTTGATCAAGTCTCTTCCTTCATGTGTGACAAACTGTCTCTTTTCTTGTCCGGTTTTCGTAATGGTTAAAGTACCCAACATGCTTGTTACATATAGTAAGTAAAGGGAAAAGCTATCTTGATATCAAGAAAGTTGTAGGGTCAGTTCTTATGGACCTATCTAAAGCGTTTGATTGTATAGATTACGAATTGTTACTTGCCAAGTTAAACGCTTATGGATTCTCTAACAATGCCCTTAAACGCATATATAGTTATTTTACCGGCAGAGTGCAGAGAGTTGGAATAGGAAGCTCGTTCAGTGATTGGAGGACTGTCAACAAAGGTGTTCCACAGGGCTAAATCTTGTTTAACATCTATGTAACGATCTGTTCTACATCGTGAATGATCCTCTTCTAGGCCTCTGCAACTTCGCAGATGATAATACTCTTTACTCTGCAGACAATTCAACTACC
>JAUCNQ010116163.1:0-11115 GCA_032352715.1 Bougainvillia muscus
TTTCTAAAAAAGCTCATTACGTCACGATGACGTAATCACAGTGACATGTGGACATGCGCAGTGGATCCTTCTGACCATGTTCCATATGCGTGCCAAGTTTCAAAGCCTAACTCCAGCGGGAAATTGTGTGGTGGATCCAAGTCAAGTCAGTGCATCAAGAAAGAGAGCTAGATGTTTTGATTCTTTATAGTTTTTGTATGATAATGGTCCTTAGACATCCATCATCATATATTAAGTAATTCAAATTTAATGACTTTTAGTCTCCTTTTTACTTTTGTGACTAAGTGAAAACATGTTCTAAATCCACCTCTGTCCTGAGTCCCCATTTTACTAATATGACTTAGTGAAAGAATGTTCCGAGTCCGCCTCTAAAAGTAGTCATTGCAACGTCACAAGCAGGTGCGGATCCAGCCCTAGTCTTGCATCACGAAAGAGGGCTAGAACTTTTAATTCATATTAGCTTTTTGTATGATGATGGATCCTTAGAGACCATGTTCATACATAAAGCAATTAAAATTTAAAGACTTTTAGTCTCCGTTTTACTATTGTGACTAAGTGAAAACATGTTCTGAATCCTCCTCTGACTTGAGTCCCCTTTTTACTAATATGACTAAGTGAATGCATGTTTCCGTCTCTAAAAGATGTAGTTACAACGCCACAAGCAGTTGCGCTGGTCCTGGCCTAGTGAGTGCAACATGAAGGGGAGCTAGAAGTTTTAATTCTTATTAGCTGATTATATGATGATGGTCCTTAGAGGTCCTTCTTCATACAGAAAGCAATTAAAGTTTAATGACCCTTGAGTCTCCAATGACTAATATGGCTAAGTGAAAGAATATTCTGAATCCGCCTCAAACATTTAGTACCCACTTTAGTAATATGACTAAGGGATTGCATGTTCTGAGTCCGACTCTAAAAGTAGTCGTTGCAACGTCACAAGCAGATGCGGATCCAGCCCTAGTAAGTGCATCCGGAAGAAGAGCTAGAAGTTTTAATTGTTAATAGCTTTATACATGATGATAGCCCCTTAGAGTTGCATCTTCATACTTAAAGCAATTAAAATTTACTGGCTTTGAATCTTCTGTAGCTAAGAGAAAGCATGATCTAAGTCCGCCTCTAAATGTTGTCTATACAACGTCACAACCAGTGGTGGATCCAAGCCAAGTCAGTGCATCAAGAAAGAGAGCTAGATGTTTTGATTCTTTATAGTTTTTGTATGATAATGGTCCTTAGACATCCATCATCAAACATGTTCTGAATCAGCCTCTGATTGTGAGTAACCCATTTTACTAATATGACTAAGTGAAAACCTGCTCTGATTTTGCCTCTGACTTTTAGTACCCATTTTACTAATATGACTAAGTAAAAGCATGTTCTGAGTCTGCCTCTAAAAGTAGCCGTTGCAACGTCACACGCAGATGCGGACCCAGCCCTAGTCAGTGCATCAGGAACAAGAGCTAGAAGTTTTAATTGTTAATAGCTTCATATATGAAGATGGCCCTTAGAGTCGCATCTTCATAATTAAAACAATTAAATTTTAGTGGCTTTGAATCTTAGCTAAGAGAAAGCATGTTCTTAGTCCGCCTCTTAATGATGTCTATACAACGTCACAACCAGTGATGGATCCAAGCCAAGTCAGTGCATCAAGAAAGAGAGCTAGATGTTTTGATTATTTATAGTTTTTTGTATGATAATGGTCGTTTGACATAACCAGTGGTGGATCCAAGCCTAATCAGTGCATCACGAAAGAGAGCTAGATGTTTTGATTATTTATAGTTTTTTGTATGATAATGGTCGTTTGAGATCCATCATCATACATTAAGTAATACAAATTTGATGACTTTTAGTCATATTTTTTATTTATTGTTAATTTTTACTATTGTGACTAAGTGAAAACAGGTTCTTATTCCGCCTCTGACTTTCAATCTCCATTTCTCTGATGCGACTAAGTGAAAGCACGTTCTGAATCCGCCTCTGAATTTGGGTCTCCATTTTTCTAATGTGTCTAAGTGAAAGCATGTTCTGAATCCGCCTCTAAAATACGCCGTTATACCGTCACGAGCAGTTGCCTAGTCAGAGAATCACGAAGAAGAACTAGAAGTTTTAATTTTTAATTGCTTTTTGTATGATAATGGTCCTTAGAGACCTATCTTCATTCATAAAGCAATTAAAATTGCATGACTTTGTGTCTACATTTTACTAATATAACTAAGAGAAAGCATGTTCTGAATCCGCCTCAAAAAGACGTCGCTACAACGTCGTGAGCAGTGACGGATTCGGCCCTAGTCAGTGCATATCGATAAAGAACTAGAAGTTTTAATTTTTAATAGCTTTATGCATGATGATGACTCCTTAGAGTTGCATCTTCATACTTAGAGCAATTAAAATTTACTGGCTTTGAAGCTACTGATGTGGCTAAGAGAATACATGTTCTGAATCCGTCTCTTAAAGACGTCGTTACAAAGTCACAAGCAGGGGCGGATCCAGCCCTAGTCAGTGCATCAGGAGGAAGGGCTAGAAGTTTTAATTCTTACTAGATTTATGAATGATGCTGAGTCCTTAGAGACGCAGCTCTATATTAAAGCAAATATAATTTAGTGGATTTGAATCTACTGTAACAAAGTGAAAGCATGTTCTGAATTCGCCTCTAAAAGACGTCGTTACAACGTTGCCAGTAGTTTAGGAAACAGGCCTAGTCAGTGGATCACGAAAGAGTGCCAGAAGTTTTAATTCTTAGTAGCTTCTTGTATGATAATTGTCCTTAGAGACTCATTTTAATACATCAAGCAATTCAAACTTAATGACTTTATTCTCAATTTTACGAATAAGACGAAGTGAAAACATCTTCTGGATGCGACTCTGACTTTTAGTCTCCAGTTTAATAATATGAGGAAGTGAAAACATCTTCTGTATGTGCCTCGGCCTTTTATTCTCCATTTTACTGATAAGACGAAGTGAATGCATGTTCAGAATCCGCCTATGATTTTGAGTCGCAATTTTACCGATATGACAAAGTGAAAGCATGTTCTGAATCCGCCTCTGACTTTTAGTCTTCATTTACTAATAACACGAAGTGAAAACATCTTCTGGATCCGCCTCTGAATTTTAGCCCTCATTTTACTAATAAGACGAAGTGAAAACATTTTCCAAATCCGCCTCTCAGTTATAGTCCTCATTTTACTAATAACACGAAGTGAAAACATCTTCTGGATGCGCCTCTGACTTTTAGTCCTCATTTTACTAATATGACGAAGTGAAAGCATGTTTCGAATTCGCTTCTAACTTATAGTCTTCATTTTACTGATAAGACGAAGTGAAGACATGTTCTGAATCCGCGTCTCACTTTTAGTCCTCATTTTACTGATAAGAGGAAGTGAAAATATGTTCCGAATCCGCCTCTGAGTTTTAGTCCTCTTTTTACTGATAAAAATCCGCTTCTGACTTTTAGTCCTCATTTTACTACCAAGACGAAGTGAAAACATGTTCCGAATCCGCCTCTGACTTTGAGTCCTCATTTTACTGATAAGATGAAGTGAATGCATATTCAGAATCCGCCTCTGACTTTGAGTCGCTATTTTATTGATTTGACTAAATGAAAGCATGTTCTGAATCCGTCTCTGACTGTTAGTCTTCATTTTACTAATAACGCGAAGTAACAACGTCTTCTGGATGCGCCTCTGGCTTTTAGTCCACTTTTTACTAATAAGACGAAGTGACGACATGTTCCGAATCCGCCTCTGACATTTAGCCCTATTTTTACTAATAAGACGAAGTGAAAACATATTCCGAATCCGCCTCTGACTTTTAATCCTCATTTTACTAATAAGACGAAGTGAAAACATGTTCCGAATCCGCCTCTGTCTTTTAGTCCTCTTTTTTAAATCCTGATCTAATGTGATCTCGAAATTCAGTCTACTAATCACTATCTCTTGCGCTGCCATTTTTATACGTGTATTAGAAAGACACTTCTTGACAATATTACTGATATAATAGGTCCTGTATCCAATCTGTCAGATGATAAACTTGTTAATTTACTTCTTTATGGTAATGATGTCTATAGTACAGAACAAAATGCTTCTGTGATGCAAAATACTATTGTTTTTCTAAAGTTATCTGAAAGATTTGATATTCCGCTGTTGTAAATAATTTACTATTGACAAACCTCGCCACAACTCTTCTTTTCTTAACTACTAAACTTACGATGATATTTTATTTAGCTTTAATTTATTTATTATGTCTAACTTCATGTGCAGTGCTTTACAGGTAGGTTTTTCTACCATAGGGTACCAAGTGTCTTTGTATTAGTACCTTATTAATTTTTGTAATTTTGTGTTTATGAATAGAAAAAAAACAACAAGAAAAACAACAAGTCGATGTGAAAACATGTTCTGAATCTGCCTCTGACTTTGAGTCCCCATTTTACTAACATGACGAAGTGAAAACATGTTCTGAATGCGCCTCTGACTTTTAGTCCCCGTTTTACTAATAAGACGAAGTATAAACATGATCTGAATACATCTCTAAAAGACGGCGCTACAACGCCACAAGCAGTGACGGATCCGGCCCTAGTCAGTGCGTCGCGAAGAAGAACTAGAAGTTTTAATTCTTAATAGCTTTGCGCATGATGATGAGTCCTTAGAGACCCATTTTAATACATAGAGCAAATAAACTTTAGTGGCTTTGCATCTACTGCTGTGGCTAAGAGAAAACATGTTCTGAATCCGCCTCTTAAAGACGTCCTTACATCGTTACAAGCAGTTGCGGATCCCGCCATAGTCAGTGCATCAAGAGGAAGGGCTAGAAGTTGGAATTCTTGGTAGATTTTTGTATGATGATGAGTCCTTAGAGACGCATTTTCCTACTTAAAACAATTAAAATTTAGTGGTTTAGAATACACTGTAACTAACTGAAAGCATGTTTTGAATCCGCCCCTATAATATGTCGATACAACGTCACAATCAGTGGCGGATACAAGCCTAGTTAGTGCGTCATCAAAGAGAGCTAGAAGTATTAATACTTAGCAGATTTATGTTGATGATGAGTCCTTAAAGACTTAATACACGAAGCAACTAAAATTTAATGATTTTGAGTCTCGATATTACTAATAATACTGTGTGAAAGCATATTCTGAATCCGCTTCTAAAAGTCGTCGTCACAACGCCACAAGCAGTGGACGATCCAGCCAAAGGTACTGCATCAAGAAGAGAAGCTAGAATTTTTAAATATTAGTAGCTTTTTGTGTGATGATGGCCCTTAGAGACCCATCTTCATACATAAAGCAAATAAAGTTTTGTTGCTTTGAATCTACTGCTGTGACTAAGTGAAAGCATGTTCTGAACCCGCTTCTCCAAGACGTCGTTGCAACGTCACAAGCAGTTGCAGATCTAGTCCTAGTCAGTGCATCAGGAAGAAGTGCCAGAAGTTTTAATTCTTAATAGATTTATGTATGATGACGAGTCCTTTGAGATACATCTTCATACTTAAAGCAAATAAAATTTAGTGGCCTTGAATCTACTGTAACGAAGTGAAAGCATGTTCTGAATCAGCCTCCAAAAGATGTCGTTACAGCGTCACAAGCAGTTACAGATCCAGACCTAGTCAGTGCATCAGGAAAGAGAGCTAGAAGTTTTAATTCTTAGCAGGTTTTTGTATGATTATGGTCCTTATAGACTAGTCTTCATACGTCTCTCTTTTAGTCTCCTTCTTACTGATATGACTAAGGGAAAACATGTTTGAAATCCGTCTCTGACATTGAGAGTCCATTTTACTAATATGACGAAGTGAAAACATTTTCTGAATCTGCCTCTGACTTTTAGTATCCATTTTACTAACATGACTAAGTGAAAGCATGTTCTGAATCCGCCTCCAAAAGACGTCGTTGTAACGTCACAGGCAATTACGGATGCAGCTCTAGTCAGTCCATCACGAAGAAGAACCAGAAGTTTTACTTCTTAATAGCTTTTTGTATGATGATGAATTCTTAGAGAGCCATGCACGTAGATAATGCAATTAAAATTTAATCACTTTGAGTCTCCATTTTACAATTCTGACTAAGTGAAAATATGTTCTGAATGCACCTCTTACCTTGGGTCTCCATTTTTCTAATGTGGCTGAGTGAATGCATGTTCTGAATCCACCTCTTATAGACGTCGTTACAACGTCAAAACCAGACTCGGATCCAGACCTAGTCAGTGCATCACGAAAGAGTGCTAGAAATTTTAATTCTTCGTAGCTTATGTATGATGATGGTACTTAGAGACCCATCTTCATTCATAAAGCAATTAAAATTTAATGACTTTGAGTCTCCATTTTACTAATATGACTAAGTGAAAGCATGTTCTGAATTCGCCTCTAAAAGACGTCGTTGTAACGTCACAAGGAGTTGTAAATCCAGCCCTAGTTAGTGCATCAGGAAGAAGTGCTGAAAGTTTTATTTCTTAATAGGTTTAAGTATGATGATAGTCCCTTAGAGACCCATCTTCATACTTAAAGCAGATAGAATTTAGTGGCTTTCAATCTACTGTAACTAAGTGAAAGCATGCTCCGTTACAACGTCACAAGCAGGGGCAGACCCAGCCCGAGTCAGTGCATCAGGAGGAAGGGCTATAAGTTTTAATTCTTACTAGATTTATGAATGATGATGAGTCCTTAGAGACGCAGCTCTATATTAAAGCAAATAAAATTTAGTGGCTTTGAATCTACTGTAACAAAGTGAAAACATGTTCTGAATCCGCCTATAAAGACGTCGTTACAACGTCACCAGCAGTTTAGGAAACAGGCCTAAACAGTGCATCACGAAAGAGTGCCAGAAGTTTTAATTCTTAGTAGCTTCTTGTTTGACAATGGTCCTTAGAGACTCAATTTCATACATAAAGCAATTCAAACTTTATGACTTTTATTCTCCATTTTACTAATTTGACTAAGTGAAAGCATGTTCTGAATTCGCCTCTGACATTTAGTCTCCATTTTACTAATTTGACTAAGTGAAAGCATGTTCTGAATTCGCCTCTGACATTAAGTCTCCATTTTACTAATATGACTAAGTTAATACATGTTCTGAATCCGCCAGTGACTTTGAGTCTCTATTTTTCTAATATGACGAAGTGGAAGCATGTTCTGAATCCGCCTCTGGCTTTTAGTCCCCATTTTACTAATATGACGAAGTGAAAGTATGTTCTGATTCCGCCTCTGACTTTTACTCTCCATATTACTAATATGACTAAATGGAAGCATGTTCTGAATCCGCCTCTGACTTTTGCTCTCCATATTACTAATATGACTAAGTGAAAATATGTTCTGATTCCGCCTCTGACGTTTACTCTTCATATTACTAATACGACAAAGTGAAAACATGTTCTGAATCTGCCTCTAAATGACGTCCTTACATCGTTACAAGCAGTTGCGGATCCGGCCATAGTCAGTGCATCAGAAGGAAGGGCCGGAAGTTTGAATTCTTAGTAGATTTATGTATGACGATGAGTCCTTAGAGACGCATCTTCGTACTTAAAACAATTAAAATTGA
Organism: Bougainvillia muscus; assembly: GCA_032352715.1. Taxonomy (NCBI): domain Eukaryota; kingdom Metazoa; phylum Cnidaria; class Hydrozoa; order Anthoathecata; family Bougainvilliidae; genus Bougainvillia; species Bougainvillia muscus. The sequence goes on from JAUCNQ010116163.1 coordinate 7,520, forward strand.
ATGACTTTTAGTCTCCTTTTTACTGTCGTGACTACGTGAAAACATGTTCTGAATCCGCCTCTGACTTGAGTCCCCATTTTACTAATGTAACGAAGTGAAAACATATGTTCTGAATCCGCCTCTGACTTGAGTCCCCATTTTACTAACATGACTAAGTGAAAACATGTTCTGAATAGGCCTCTAAAACACGTCATTTCAACGTCACAAGCAGTGTCAGATCCGGGCCTAGTCAATGCATCACAAAGGAGAGCCAGAATTTTTAATTCTTGGTAGCTTTTTGTACGATGATGTTCCTTAGAGGCCCATCTTCATACATAAAGTAATTCAAATTTAATGACTTTTAGTCTGCATTTTAATACTGTGACTAAGTGAAAACATGTTCTGAATCCGCCTCTGACTTTGAGTCTCCATTTTACTGATGTGACTAAGTGAAACCATGTTCTAAATCCACATCAAAACGACGTCGATACAACGTCACAAGCGATGTTGGCTCCAGTCCTAGTCAGTGCATCACGAAGAAGAACTAGAAGTTTTAATTTTAAATAGCTTTATACATGAAGATGAGTTCTGAGAAAACCATCTTCATACATCAAGCAATTAAAATTAAATTGCTTTTAGTCTCTATTTTACTATTGCGACGAAGTGAAAGCATGTTCTGAATTCGCCTCTAAAAGACGTCGTTACAACGTCAAAAGCAGTGGCGGACCCAGTCCGAGTCAATGCATCACGAAGGTGAGCTAGATGTTTTAATTCTTAGTTGCTTTTTATCTGATGATGGTCTTTAGAGACCCATCATCATTCAGAAAGCAATTAAAACTTAATGACTTTGAGTCTCCATTTTACTAATATGACTAAGTGAAAGCATGTTTTGAATCGCCTATAAAAGACGTCGGTACAACGTCACAAGCAGTGGCGGATCAGGGCCTTGTCAGTACATCACGAAGGAGAGCTAGATGTTTTAATTCTTAGTTGCTTTTTGTATGATAATGGTCCTTAGCAGTCCATCTTCATACATTAACCCTATTTGGGCCGGGCTTTTTTGGTCTCAAAAAGTCCGGGGGGGAGGGGGGTGCAAAGTACCACACCTCCAGAATATGTGTTAATGTTATGTTTACGTCATTAAACTTGGCACATTGGAAAAACATCATATGCCCGATAATTTGACGTCGTCATTTTAATTATGTCGTCATACTTTGGGTTTTCCCCCTGAATTTTGATGGTTTTCCCAAATTAACGCCCAAGGATCAAACAGAATCACTGAGCAGGTAAATTATCAATTAAATATATTCAAAAATAATCTTCATCAGTCTTTATTGCTGGATTAAAAACGAGTTAAAAAATAATTATTTGAGGAAACTTGATGCGAGAATATTTTCAGAGGCCGTCTGGGCGCTAAAGGGCGCAACTATTTCGAGATCTTTTTGTCTTATTGTGTTGCCAATAAATAAATGTTAAAAGTCACCGAAGGGCATTTCTTAATATTGTATAGAACAAAAGTTATGAGCAAAAGTGCTCGATTGTGGTACTTTGTACCCCTCGCCCCACCCCCCCCAGTCCAAATAGGGTTAAGCAATTTACTGACTTTTAGTCTCCATATTACTTATTTGACTAAGTGAAAGTATGTTCTGATTCCGTCTCCCACTTTGTGTCTCCATTTTACTTATATCACCAAGTGAAAACATGTTCTGAATCCGCCTCTGACTTTTAGTCCCCATTTTACTAATAAGACGAAGTGAAAGCATGTTCTGAACCCGCCTCTAAACGACGTACTTACATCGTTACAAGCAGTTGCGGATCCCGTCATAGTCAGTGCATCAGAAGGAAGAGCTAGAAGTTTTAATTCTTAGTAGATTTATGTATGATGATGAGTCCTTTGAGAAGCAGCTCTATACTTAAAGCAATTCAAATTTAATGACTTTTAGTCAGCATTTTAATACTGTGACTAAGTTAAAACAGGTTCTGAATCCGCCTCTGACTTTGAGTCCCCAATTTACTAATGTGACTAAGTGAAAGCATGTTCTGAATCCGCCTCTGACTTTGAGTCTCCGTTTTACTAACATGACTAAGTGAAAGCTTGTTCTGAATCCGCCTCTAAATTTGAGTCTCCAGTTTACTAATGTGAATAAGTGAAAAGCATGTTCTGAATCCGCCTCTAAACCACGTCGTTACAACGTCTCAAGCAGTTGCGGATCCTGCCCAAGTCAGTGTATCAGAAGGAAGAGCTAGAAGTTTCAAATCTTAGTAGATTTATGTATGATGATGGTCCCTTGAGACCCATCATTGTACTTATAGCATATAAAATTTAGTGGCTTAGAATCTACTGAACTTACTGAAAGCATGTTCTGAATTCGCCTCTAACAGACGTCGTTCCAACGTCACAACCAGTTGCGGATCCAGCCATAGTCCGTGCACCACCAAAGAGATCTTGAAGCTAGAAGGTTTGATTCTTAGTAGATTTATGTACGATGATGAGTCCTTAGTGACGCAGCTCCATACTTAAAGCAATTCAAATTTAATGAATTTTGGTCTCCATTTCACCATTGAGACTAAGTGAAAACATGTTCAGAATCCGCCTCTAAAAGACATCGTTACAACGTCACAAGCAGTTGCCGATCCAGGCCTAGTCAGTGCATCACGAAAGAGAACTAGAAGTTTTAATTCTTAGAAGCTTTTTGAATGATAATGGTCCTTAGAAACGCATCTCACTACTTAAAGCAAATAATATTTAGTCGCTTGGAATCTACTGCAGCTAAGTGAAAGCATGCTCTGAGTCCGCCTCTATATGACGTCGTTACAACGTCACAACCAGTTGCGGATCCAACCCCAGTCAGTGCACCACCAAAGAGAGCTAGAAGGTTTAATTATTAGTAGATTGATGTATGATGATGAGTCCTTAGAGAGGCAGATCCAGAATTAGGCAAATTAAATTTATTGCCTTTCAGTCTCCATTTTACTATTAGGACTAAGTGAAAACATGTTCCGAATCCGCCTCTGACTTTTAGTCCCCATTTTACTAATTTGACGAAGTAAAATCATGTTCGAATCTGCCTCTGAGTTTTAGTCTTCATTTTACTAATAAGACGAAGTGAAAACATGTTCCGAATCCGCCTCTTACTTTTAGTCCTCTTTTTACTAAAAGACGAAGTGAAAACATGTTCTGAATCCGCCTCTGACTTTTAGTCCTCATTTTACGAATATGAAGTAGTGCGAGCACGTTCTGAATCCGCCTCTAGAAGATGTCGTTTCAATGTCACAAGCCATTGCGGATCTAGGCCTAGTCAGTGCATCACGAAAGAGAGCTTGAACTTTTAAAAATTAGTAGCCACTTGCGTGGTAATGGTCCTTGGAGATCCACCTTCATACTTAAAGCAAATAACATTTAGAGGCATTGAATCTACTGTAACTAACTGAAAGCATGTTCTGAATCCGTCTCTATAATATGTCGATGCAACGTCACAATCAGTGGCTGATACAGGCCTAGTCAGTGCATCACTAAAGAGAGCTTGAACTTTTAAATACTAGTAGCTTTTTGTATGATAATGGTCCTTAGAGACCCATCTTCATACTTAAAGCAAATAAAAATTAGTGGCTTTGAA
>JAUCNQ010116174.1:0-11114 GCA_032352715.1 Bougainvillia muscus
TATTGTAACACTTACGTGTTACAATAACACTTCATCTAAGGTGAAAATGAAGCGAATTGTGAAGCGAATTTAAGACGAATCCTTAGTATGCACAACAGTGAATTAAAAAGTTAATATTATCTACAAAGACGACAATCCCCAAAATTTATGAATCTAAATTTAGGGGCAATCACAAATTTCATACCACAAATCATTCCATTTTCATCACTGAGTCAAGTCTGTCTCAAAAATTCGCTTCAAATTCGCTTAGCAATTCGCTTCATTTTCATCTTAGATGAAGTGTTATTGTGCATACAAATTATGCACAATAACACTTCATCTGAGATGAAAATCAATAAGAATAAAGCGAATTGTAAAGCGAATTTAAGCGAATTTTTGAGACAAACCCTAAGTATAAACAAGAAATATTCATTCAGAAGAAATGTTTCATTTGAAACGAATACTATGAGTTTTGCAGACATTCCCTAAATCATAGAATATACAAAAACAATTATATTCTAGTGTTACACTAACACCAAAACCATTGTACTACATATAGCCGTAAAATAATAATGCAAAACAATTTTAAACGCAATTCATTGACGGGAGGACCGTCCAAAACGTCCAAAACATCCAAAACGAAAATTGTAAAATCTACAAATCGTTTAGGCACAGTTCCTTATATGGAAATTCGCATCAATTTTCTAATTTACGATACAAATATTGTGGACAGTCCCTTTATTAAGTATAACAAATAAAACTTTGTTAAAATAATGGAAAATAGATGTATGTAATTATATAAAGTTTGAAATGTATTTAATTAGGGTTAATTAAGGCTAATTAGGGTCTCAAAAATTCGCTTAAATTCGCTTAAATTCGCTTAAATTCGCTTCACAATTCGCTTCATTTTCACCTTAGATGAAATGTTATTGTAACACCTAAGTGTTACAATAACACTTCATCTGAGGTGAAAATTATTAGGAATTAAGCGAATTGTGAAGCAAATTTAAGCAAATTTTTGAGACGGTCCCTTAGGGTTGATGTACACGTCAACATTTTGATTTAAAGTAAGTTTTAAGAACTCACCACAACTTTTATTGCACATTGTGCCAAAATCACAAAATTGAAAATTTACCATTTTCATAACAGAACAAGTGTCTTTGTGCATACTAAGTATGCACTAAGACACTCCTTCGGTATGCAAATTGGTACAAATTTCCATATGTAATTTGGGGGCGGACCCTAAAAGCATATAAAAATCTAGCTTGGGCATCACTACCAAATAGCTGAAAAATGATACCAACACAAATAATGATAAGTCTAAAATCTTGAAATTAAAAAACAAGCAACTTGGCTTTAATGACAATGAGATTTTCATTGTATAAATCATTTTTTCTGGCAATAAAGTATCGTTATACGAACCATTTTCATCACAGAAGAACTGCTTTAGTATGCACAAAAACACTCCTTCTGTGTGGAAATTGATACGAATTTTGTGAACGGTCCCTAACACATATGATTGGTGCACTAATATAGATACCATGATAGTCTAATCCAGAACAAGAGGGCAGCAATCGCTCTGTGTAATAATGGAAATATTTATGTAAAAAAAAACTAACAATACGTCCAGTTAATTTTTGAAATCTAGGTATTTTAGGCCTACTTTACCTAAAGCAAGCACTGTCATCATCGTAATTGAAGGTGCAGCGTGGAATTGGCAGAAGCTTAAAAAAGGTCTGGATTAAAGCATACATGATAACTGAGTGAGGGCTTTTCAAACAGCCTGTAACGGAACAAGACCATCCACAACTTTTCTGATTTCTGTAGACGTTCTATAATTGAATCATCATTCGGTCAATTTTCATACCAGGAAATGTCTTAAATATGTAACAAATCTCTAAAATATCGAGCATGGTGGAGTGCATTTTTAGCATTGTTGCAGGCTTTAAGCCTGCAACAATGCTAAAAATGAACTCCACCAAGTATATGTGGATACAAAGTATAAACAAAGGGACTTGAGGAGGAAATGATAGATATTTGTATATAAGTGAAATTTTGAGACGACTGCTAATGCAAACATTTTACAACTTGTTTTTAAAAGATATCACACCATTTCAACTAATTGACACTCCAAACTTTGTATCAGGAAATCAGATGCGGATTCAGAACATGTTTTTATCTAGTCACACCAAAAGCATGCTCAAAGTCATTAATTCTAATAGCCTTCTGTATGATGATTGGTCTAAAGAGACCCATCATCATACAGAAGGCTATTAGGAATTAAAACTTCTAGCTCTTCCTCGTGTTGCTCTGACTAGGGCTGGATTTGCCGCTGGGAATTGTATTAATTTTCATCGAGAAAAAGTGTCAAATACACTTCTTCTGAGAAAAAAATGTGACAACTTGTGATACGAATTTTGTGGGCGATCACTTATCTTTTTCTGAAAATGAATTACCTTTCAACAACAAATTTTGAATTACATGCATTCAAAAGAAAGTGAAGAGATCAGTGAGTATCGTGTATAAAAAATATATTTCTCATCTACGAAGATGACTGAACTAAACCAATGAGTTTTTGGTCAAATGGATTGATTTCTTTTGGTGGTTCTTTTGTTGTCGGTGTACTACAGCTTCGATTACAAAAGCTACAACTAGGATTTAACCATTTCGGATCAACAAGAACTTCGCCTGATGGACCACGAAAAATAACACCACAACAAATCTGTTCTTGTCGCCATTTGGATAAATCAATATATGGTAATTTAAATTGATTGACCTGGGGAGAAGTTAAAGATGGAAAAAGAAAAGAAGTTTGACATGCAACGTCAGTAGTTTGTCTTTTCGCTATTACTAAATCTGTATCGCTATCTATATTGTCTGAGTCTGGGCTTGGTGTATCAAAATACGTGCTAGGTAGCCCATCACTGTTAATACTGGCATCACTGCTTTCTTCTTCATCTGACAACAAGTCATCCTCTGCCATTAAAGCTACTTTGTTTTCTTCTTTCGTTCCAATCTCCATTTCAACAAGGGAAGATCTTCGCCTTTTTTTCATCGATTCTCTTCTTTGCTGTGCAACAGAATACTTACTATCAACTGCAGCACTATAATTTGGTTTGGCATTTTTTGGTGCTCGCCTCCATTTTGTGAGAGATTTTAGGCAAAGGTAGCAGATTTCAGATGTTCGATTTGTTTTCAGTTGGAAACAATCCTCAAAATATTTTGACCATTTTGCAGAGTCTTGAAATGTGTGTCGTGCAGATTTTACACGACAAACGGTGCAGCCTGCAATAGATCGATGCAAAGTTCTTCTTTCGGAGGGCATGGTCATTATAGTTTTATAAATACGCAATGAGTCTAAATAAAAACCACAAGGTTAACAATTGTATAACTACAAAAAGTATTGTCTCAGAGTATTTATCTGTGTCCATGTTTTTATTCTAAATTCTCTATTTGTTCAATAATGCTGAAATACCTTAATAAGGGGATTAATTTTCGTGACGATTAATTTTCGCGAAATTTCGGCCAAATTGGCGAAAATAAGTATCCGCAAAAAATCTTAACAGTCAATTAGCAAAAATAAATACTCACAAAATTCCTAAAATATATATCCTTAAGTATTAATTAAGATGCTAGCCTCGTAGAACATTACAGTGTCGAGCGAGTTCGCTTCCGAACTCTGACATGTGAAATGTCAAACCGAATAATTAATGACGTCACCATGTCGACAAATCGACTCTCACCACGCTAAACTTCAGCCGGTTTAGCACTTTGCTCTTCAGCCAGTAGGGTGGAGTTGATGTGAGTTCAATCCCACTACTTCTAAAATAAATACTTGCGAAAAAACTTTGTAATTTTTTTAGATTTCTTGTTTCTTCATTTAAAGTGTTAACTTATCAGGCAAATGGGCATAGGATGACTGGGACATTTATTAAAAGACTTTCAGTTTAGATTGCAAGGATGACAGATTGTATGATATTCGTTTGACAATAAATGAAACCTTCATCACAGACATGCTTCATTTTCACCTTAGATGAAGTGTTATTGTAACACGTAAGTGTTACAATAACACTTCATCTGAGGTGAAAATTATTAGATTGTAAAATCTAATAATTAAAAACAATAACAATAAAATTGTGAAGCGAATTTAAGCGAATTTTTGAGACAGACCCTAAATGAAACCTTCATAACAGACATGAAAAACACTGACTGAATGGTGGCAATGGTAGTTACAATTTTCACAAATGACGACTGACAGACGTACATATCAGATACCTCATCCTTCACCTTTTACATCTCTTTATTATGCTTGTATATATAATACATGTTTCTATTTACTCTTTAAAATGTGCTAGATCAGGATATACAATCATTTAATAATTATCAAACAAACTAGGATACCAAATAAATATGTCAATTTTTCCAATTCACCAAAAAAAGTACTTGTGAAATGTCTCAATACTAGGTTTCGCAAATAATCTCAGTATAGCTAGGGAGTTTTCTAAGCACTTTGAGCTACCACCGCTTTTGCTTGAGAAGATTGAGTTTCACAATAGCTGGGTTTTTTTTTTGGGGGGGGGGGGGTATAAAACCGGGTCTAGGGGCAGAGCCCCTGGAAGCTTTGGCCAGTCACTCATTACAAGGTCCTAAGACCACTACAAGGTTACGAGGAGCTACGGAAGAATCCAGATGGCAGAAAGATAAGTGTTGGACCTAACACTTTAAGAGTTGGAGGTTGTATTCAGAAGGAAAACGGGAGTGTGGAACAGAATTCAGTAGATGAGAGGTACGAAGAAAGAAGCTGTCAGGCCACTGTACAGTTTCTTGAAGCAATTAGGTGTTTGCACAGTGAAATGGTTAGACCTGCATGACAGACAAACGCGCTATTGATCTGCCACAGCGGCGGATCCAGCCATAAGCAAAGCATTACGAAGGATAACTAGAAGATTTAATAGCTTTATGTATGCTCAACGCAGTTAAGGTTGCAAAATATTTTTGCAAGCTTATTTTTGATTCCCCTTGCATGCAATTGATTCTTTTCAACTTCAATTGGTATTTTATTATCAAAAATGCCTAGGTTAAGGATTTTGGATCATTTCCATAGAAGTTACAGACGATTGGACGTCCTCTGATCCAACTTTTAGCGCCAAAAAATGAAAGGATGAATTAACATAAGAAGACTTTCGAGAAGCCTAAATTATCCAGTAAATCAAATAACAGGCGATGCTTACCAGAATCAACAAGTAACCGAGTAAAGTATCTATCTGTGTAATGCTATTTTATGGTCCTCACTCTACTACAAAGAAGCTTGTCGTCCACCATCATGCCTCCTGGTCAAAGTGAGTCTATCACAATGGAAATTATTCTCGCAGAAATACAGTTGCTATGGATCTCGCCACAAGTCCACAAAGTTGAAATTCTTAATGAACTTCTTACTAACATTGAACTTATTTCAATCACAGTAAATGATCTTCGATCCACCCTTGAAGTGCAAGAATCAAAATTAGCTTCTCAAGATAAAAAATAATAGAGCAACAAACTCTCATCTCTGACCAACAATCGGAAATTGATGAACTCGAATTTAACATAGGTGCTCTTAACCAACATGAGCGAAGGAATAATATTGAAATTGCCGGAATTCTAGATTCTATCCCAATAGGGAATCTGGAAAAGAAGGTGATAGAAATTTGCAAAGTCCTAGATGTTGATATCAATAGCTCTAACATCGAGGCGTGTCATCGCTTATCATCTTTCAAAAACAAGAAAAGCAATCTCCCTAAGCGAACCATTGTCCGTTTTGTAAATAGAAAAAATTTTGAAAATCTGCTGAGAAACAAAAAATTGAAGATTGGATTGAAAAGTAAACTGTACATTAACGAGAACCTTTGCCTGTATTACCACGATTTATGGTCTAAATGTAGACACCTACACAATTCAAACAAAATAAATCGTTTTTTGACTTTCAATGGTATTCCTCATTTGATTAGAACGGGGATATACAAGATTCTCAATCAAAACATCACAATGGATTTATTTCCGAATTTTTCTTTCTTCTTATAAGTGAATTGGAATCCAATCACGCCGATTGAGCATGCCATAGTCATGCTGTGATTTGATTCCAGTTCGAAGGCCTGCATGGTTTATAATGTTATGATTTCTATTATCAAAATGCCCGCCGGTACGGCTGCTTAAATTCTATCGCGTTACGCCTGTGTTGTTGAAAGGTAGCTATAGTTTCTCTATGCCCACTCTGATTGTTTTACCCTTTTGAGTGTGCATGAACGAAGGGTGTCTTTTTTAGAAGATTTAATCAGGTTTGTTTTAGCTTAATTTGCCGTTTTCAACAGCCATGCATCATATTTAAGTCTTGGGCTTCTCCCACAAATTTTCTTGTGTTGTTGTTCTTGTGTCCGATCTCTAGAAGGCAACCCATCTAGCTAGCGTCAATCGTTCTCCCACTAGCTTTTAGCGTTATGGGTGAAAATAATTGTTGTAGATTTTAATTCATAGACAGGCTTTCTTTCTCTTTTACCAGACAGGACAGGGTTTAATCAAATTGCATTTTCTTTATTATTTTTTTTTCTCCATACTCTCCATTCTAAAATAGCATAGCTATATATTATTATTATTTTTTTGTCTAATTATTTTGTACTGAATTAGCTTAGCTGTCTCTCAATAATTTGCTTTTAGGGGCATATTATAGTGTTTGGTAGCTGGTTGATATTAGTATAAAACATGTTTTCTAACTAGTGATGGTTATAAAATATCCATGTGTTATATGTAAAAAAATGTAGGGACTAACCATAAAGCTGTATTTTGTGATATTTGTAACCATTGGATACACATTAAGTGCAATGGAACTACTACCTGCCAATAAGAAGTATTAAAAAGTTCTGACCAAAATTGTTGTAAATGCCTTGATGATGCTCTTCCTTTTCCATATGTTACTGAAAAATCTAACGAAAAAGACTTTGATAAAGCTACCCAACTCAATAATTCATATGTTACACAAAATAATCCTTTTGGCTCAGAGGCATCCGGGGATTCATGTAAGTACTATGAATCTGGGAATCTTTCTGGACATGACATGAATGATTGTAGTTTTTCTGCTTTTCATCTTAATATTTCCTCTTTACAATCTCACATTGACGAACTTAAAGTTCTTCTAAAAGAAACCTCAGTCGACTTTGATGTCATTGCGTTGACCGAGTCCAATATTCATTCAAACTACTTACCAAAAAATTGTGAACTAGATGGTTACTCATACCGTCACTCTGCTCCCTCTGGTGACAAAGGTGGCACACTTTTATATATACTGGCAGTCATTTCAACTTCTTTGACCGTGTTGATCTTGATAATATCATGCAAAAAAAACAACTTCTTGAGTCAAAATTTGTTGAAATTCAAACTAGAAATTCAAAAAAAATCATTGTAGGCTGCATCTATCGTCATCCATCTATGGATCTTACAGAATTCATTACTGATTTTTTTGATAGTCTTTTACATAAAGCCACAAGTGAAAACAAACGTCTATTGCTGCTGGGTGACTTCAATATCAACCTTCTACATACTGACTCTAATGCCAATGTTAACAATTTTGTAGAAACCCTTCGCACTTTCTCCCTATTTCCTCATATCAACTTACCTACCAGGATAACTGATCACTCTGAAACCCTCATTGATAACATATTCTCAAACTTTAATGACAATCACTACAAGTGTGGCAATATCATCTGCGCTATTTCTGACCATCTCGCGCAGTTTGCTCTATTTAAAAGAATTGATCTTGAAAAGCATCATCATAAGGCTCAGTTTAGAGATTGTTTAGATTTAGACAGGGGAGATGATAAGTACTCATTTGACTCTTTTTTCTACAACCTAAATTCTTTAGTTGATAAACATGCTCCTCTTAAACTAACATCTAGTAAGAAATCCCGTCCACATCAACCCTGGATCACTCCAGGCATAATCAAGTCAATGACAACCAGAGATAACTCTGTATAAACAATTCATTTATGAAAAAGATACATCGTCAAGACTGATATTGCAGCGTCAATTTAAATATCATCGTAATATGATTGTCACACCTTGTCGTAACAGCAAGAAAGATTACTTTCATGATTATTTTCTAGAAAATCTTAACAATAGTAAACGTGTCTGGAAAGGCATCAATTCTTTAATATCTGGCAAATGCAAAGTAGACAGTAATATTAATGCTATAAGGATAAATGGTAATGTTATCAGTAATCCAAAATCAATTGCTAATTCCTTCAACAAATACTTCTCGAATGTTGCAAAAAATATCCGTAAGAAAATTCCTTCTTGTCATAAGAGAAAGAAGATCTTTTCTCTTCCAAAATCCAATTCCGAATCAATATTTCTCTTTCCATCAAACTCTGATGAAATCCTTAAAATCATTTCATCACTAAATCTGAGTAAAGCCTCTGGTCCCTATAGCATTCCTTCAAAAATATTATCACTTTTAAAACTTGAACTAGTCAAACCAACCTCTGAACTAACTAATTTGTCCTTTATAACTGGAGTTTTTCCATCTCGTCTCAAAATCTCACAAGTAATACCAATACACAAAAAAGGCTCCATTCTTGAATGCTTTAACTACCGACCAATATCCTTGTTATCTAAGAAAGCCATTTGCAGTCGCGTCACCTTGTTTCTTCACAAACATAACATCTTATATCAACGACAATTTGGATTCAGGAAGTCCCATTCAACCTCCCATGCAGTGTCAACTATTGTTCAAGAAATCATGGATTCATTAGATAATGGTAAATTTGTCTGTGGAATCTTCATTGATCTGGAAAAAGCATTTGATACAGTTGATCATAAGATCCTTCTTGATAAACTGAATCATTATGGAATCCGTGGAAATGCTCTTTCCCTCTTCTCATCCTACCTTTCCGATCGCAAACAATTTGTCTCCCTCAATGGAGCAAGGTCAAATCTTTTAACTATGGAGCACGGAGTCCCCCAAGGATCGGTCCTTGGTCCTTTACTATTTCTAATATACATCAACGAACTTTTTAATATAATCAAATTTGGTCAAGTTTTTCATACTTCGTCACTAACTTCCATTTGATTTACTGCGTCAAGTGTACTATGCTTTATTTCACTCTCAACTCATGTACTGCTGTCTTGTGTGGGGCCAAAACACATCAACAGCCACTCAGAGAATTTCCATTCTCCAAAAGAAAGCCATGAGAATCATCACCTTTTCTCACCCCCAAAGCCCTTCTTCACCACTATTTATGCTGAACGGTATTCTTAAATTTAATGATATCATTAAACTTAATAATGCCCAGTCTATAAAAGGACTCCTCCTTAATCTCTTTGTAAAACTTTTAATATCACCGCTATTCATAGTTATCAGACCAGAGCTCACTTACATGATCTCATCAATCTTAGATCATTTGAAACTGTTTCTTATGGCCGTAACTCTGTTTGCCACCCAAGCTATTTTGTCTTGGAACGAACTACAGACAGTATCTCCTTTTTCACTTCTCCAACAGTCACCTTCTCTAGTCAAAAAGAAACTAAAAAAACTCATTATCAACAACTACTGAATAATATTCTCTCCCTTTTGTTCTACCTAATACATCATAATTTCAACATCTCCATCACTAGATAGATTACCATTTTTTTAATTATTTTTTTAATAAGTATATATATGCAATATTACTACCTCTTATTTATTATAGTATCTGCAATACCTTTAAACCCTCCCTCCTGTCTGCTCTAGATAAAGGCTGCCTGCCTTTCTCCCATTCTTATTCTACCTGAGTCAAGTGTCCCTCCCTTAATGGTGGCTATCGCACGTTTTTAGCTCTGCTATAGTGTTAGTCTCCCGCTTATTATATTTGATGTCTCATCAAGACCTACTATTTTTTTTTTTTTAAATGTAGGTATTTCTAAGATGATGACTGTATTTATAAACAATATTCATCATTAGCAAATAAATTTCAATTTCAATTTCTCCATCTTGGTGCTCTGACTAGGTCTGAGTCTGCCACAGGAATACATGAATTAATTACAAAACTTTTAAATGATGATACATGATGATGAACAGAACCATACAGGGCACACGGACATGAAAATTTGATATGTCAGGACATTGTTATAAAACAGGTTACTTGAAAAGGTTTTTTAAGTCTATTCACACAAATAATCAACTCAGATGCAGTGGTTATTGTGAAAATAAAACAGATGCGCGTGGATGACACTAAACTAAAGATTAATTTCGCTGGCCTAATTTGGAGTTCAACAGCAAAAAGCAATTTGAACGACTTATCAAAAACAGTGGATAAGAGTGTTCGTATTATTAATTTCTGTAAACAGGTTGACCCAATAGCTCATTAACAACGGTTGCTTTATTCTCCCGTTTCGAAGGACCCAAGTAGGACATGCGAGCATTATGCGAGGGGTTCGATACCCGTGCTCGACATGCTTGGGATCATGTCTGAAAAAGTTGTTCCTCAGGTCAACCCATACCATGTGAGGGAAATTGAGTAGATGGTACAAAGTGATCATCGGGTGTTGCAGGTGGTTGTCCAGGAAAGCACTATCGCTTCGGTGTGACAGTGTCGCTCAGAAGAGCATTAAATACTCCTGAACCGTCAACTTAAGCCGTGGCCCCTCCTGAAAACAAGCAACAGGGTATATCCCTCGAGCTTAGTGGGGCTAGCCACGATAACAATAGCGATTTATTACTTACCAGGGTTTGAAAATCTGGAATCAGATTCCAAAAGATTTAATGGATTCTAAATATTTGATTAACTTTAACCACTCCATTAAAAACTACTTTCTTTCAACACTCTAGTGATGTTTTTACTTGGAAGCTCATGTTCTTTACTCAACTGAGTAACAGAAGGCAAGCTTTCTTTACTCAACTGAGGAAAAGAAGGCATGCTTTCTCATTCCATTGTCCACGAATTGCAATTGTAAACATACAGCGCTCGAAAAAAAAAGGAGATTTAATTTTTACTATCTTTTGTTAACATTCTTACATATATATAAAAAATTTTATTCTGTTAATATACCTTTGGCCGTCTGGGAGGTTCCCCTTTTAGCTTTACTCTTTTTTGTTCTTTTTTGTTAAGTGGCCCCCGGTGGAAATAATC
>JAUCNQ010116185.1:0-11114 GCA_032352715.1 Bougainvillia muscus
CTCGATTTTTTAGAGATTTGTTGCATATTTACCGAACAGATATTTTGAAGAACACCTCTGGAGGGATGCTTCCGTGTATACAAATTGATACGAATTTTTATACGAATTATTTTGTCGACGGTCCATAAGAAATACGTGTTTTCACATTAAACAACCTGCAGTTATCCGTTGGAAAGCATAAAAAATGAAAAAGAAATTTACGTAATTTTTATATACAAGCATTGTAGCTTTTATTTAATGGAATTTGATGTGAATCAGAAAACAAGACTCAAAATTCTTTCAATGCCTCCACAGAGATGAATAACACTACATATGGATGAGCTAATTCCCATAAATAGTCTAGGCTATTGTAGACACAGGGGAAGTCGAAGTGCCATAAAAGCTCTAATAAACGCACATGCTAAAATAAACGCTCCCTTGAATAAACGCCCGGGTAAAAACTTAAAAAACTCAGTAAACATCCCCTTAAATAAACGCCCCTTTGAATGAACGCCCCCCTCTCAACCCTTGAAGAAGGTGAACATAACCTCAAGTTAATAACTTCTATCTAAGCAGAGAGTTGACGCTGGAAAAGGACTTGGGGTTTGAAAAACGCATCTGGGGTTTGAGGACGCATGTCGTTTAACTTGGTCACTCCTACATAATACCTATATATCCTTAATTCAAGCACTCGATACTGGCATTTACCTGATTTAATTACAATTTTATTTGTTTATGAAAGAGAGGTTTGTAGTATATATATGGTAAAAAAGATATCTTTCGGAAAACTATTTCTTGTTACTGCTACGGAATAGCCATTTTTGTAAAGAACGCCCTCTTAAATGAACGCCCCTTGAATAAACGCCCAGGTAAAAAGTTGAAAAATTAAATAATCTCCCAGGGCGTTTATTCAGGCTTTTACGGCATTCAGAGTTAATTTTTTTTCTGACTCACAACAAGTTTCATTTAAATATAAAGAAATATTTTTAAAGAGAGACTTGGTTTTTTCGATTAAAATGTTTATATTATTTTCTATAGCCTTTTTTTCTAAACAAAAAAACAACAATAATATACATGTCGCAGGTGTTTATTCTGCTAACGAAGAATATTGTTGAATCCAACGTGTAGTGCATATGTGTGTTTTAATACAATTTATTAGGGTAATTGCCTTAGGATTAGTCGAATTTGTTAAAATTGTCATTATTATTCTTAGAACCTTGCAACGTACGTTGATTCCATGATATGTTATACAGCTTTTTAACACCTTTATTCTAAATAGAACTGAAAATTTAATTTCTCAATCTTCAATTTCACATTGAACTGATTTCTTTATAATTCAAGATCTCGTTTCATTAAATTGAACTAAAACATACCCTAAGTAGTCATATAAGATTATTCGATTAGTAAATAATACTAAATTTTTAGACTTGAAGTATTTATTTAATTTATTCGTTATTCTTATTATCGCAAATTATTATGAATGAATTTTAACTGGAAAAGGGTTTTCTATCTCTAAACCTTCAAGTGTTTTGACCTTCAAAAAATCTTCAAGTGTTTTGATGACATGCAAAAGCAGTTTCGTTTGGATGTAGCAAAAAGTCGACTATTACTTTGTAAAGTTAGTACATCAGGACTGTCTATGATGATCACTTCAGAAGAAGTGACTTTGCGTATATACTAGAGTATGGATAAGGGTTCGTCTCCAAAATTCGCTTTAATTCGCTTCACAAATCGCTTCATTTTCATCTCAGACGAAGTGTTATTGTGCATACAAAGTACGCACAATAACACTTTGTCTGAGATGAAAATTGACAGGAATGAAGCGAATTTATAAAGCGAGTTTTTGAGACGAATCCTAAAGATGTATCACTGCATGAACAGTTATGTTATCCTTGATTGATTTTAGCAAACAACTTGCTGTAATCTGGAGTAACTCCAGATTACAGCAGGTTGTTTGATAAAAACCTTAATGTAAAACATCATATTTTACGCAGTGTTTATACGTACGCAGTGTTTATACGTGGAGTATGTACCAAGACACTCATTAAATGTGGAAATGGTGGGATTTACATACGATCGCTATAAACGAAATCATATTTAGTAGATAAACTTCGAAGACAGATTTACGGAGTCAAGCTTTCGTTTATAAGTTGTTACTATAAAACCTGTGATCGAGTTACGAATAATATTCATCAAATCTCAGGGAGATAACAATTTGAAATGGGTCTATTGCTGTGTCTAGTATTTCTTCATAAACATATCAACGTAATAACCCAGTCACTTTTTTAACTTTACAAAAACGAGACGGTAAAGGGTAAGACTTTGTGTAAACTACTGTAGGAGCACAAACTTTCGAGGGCACAAACTTTCGCGAATTTCGCGAATTTGCGTCCGATTCGCGAAAGTATTCTATAGCGATCCATTCGCGAAAGTTTATGCTCGCGATATTATTAAGATTTTCTAGACTTTTTGAAGCAGCTTACTTTTTTATCTAAGATTATCGAAAACTGTCGCTCCTTCTCTATTCTCTTATGGACTTATTTTGAAAAAGCCCTATAAACATTTATTCAGATATTTTTTTCAAAAAAAAGGTTTCTTCATAGGCATTTGCGAAAGTTAATGCACGCAAAAATTTCTTATTTAGCGCATTCGCGAAAGTTCATGCTCGCGAATTTTCGAGCTCGCGAAAGTTTGTGCCCGCGAAAGTTTGTGCTCCTAAAGTAATCTAATGACTTAACAATAAAATGAAGTACGAAAGTTATAGATTTTTAATAGTTTAACAAATCGTCGTTAGCCTTTTAAAGGCTAACGTCCATTTGTTAACTATTAAAATATAGTCAGCTTTAGTCTCTCTCATCCTGTCACTTTGACTACATCTAACTAATTGTATTTTAGGAAGTGTTACGCTTAGAAGAAAATCTCAAAGAAACAATCAATCAGTCAAATGAAGAACGAAAAAAACGTACAGCTTTGGAGAAAGAAACTTTTAGTAAATCCGATGAAAGAGAAAAGGTAGGGAACAAAAAAATACTAAGATATCTTAAAAATATTATTTATAGTGGCTGGTCCAGATAAATACATTTTATTCGACTATGGGCTATATAATCCTGCAAAAGAGTATATGTGCCATTTTCATCACAGAAGAAGTGTCTTTGTGCATACTAGGTATGCACAATAATACTTTTTATCATGCTCTTTAAAGGCGCTCTGCAATGCACTCACGTGACACTAGTTTAACGTACTACGCAAATGTAATTCCAGACGAGGATAGATAAGCCCCCCCTACTTTTCTGCTAAAGTACAAGTGCAATTGCCATGAACATTTAGAACATTTAAAAAAAGTACCATTGGTCTCAAGAGCCACGTGACTTTTCTGATGACGTCATCAAAACCGAAAATCGCAATTCGAACTCTCACGGGGAATAGCTAATCGTTTAAATCACGGAGTGTTCAAATTGTGGGAGTTTGCCTATGGAGAGAAACATGAAAATAAAACCTGAAGGTTCGAATTATAGAGAGCTCGCTGTATGGAGCTTCGAATTATAGAGAATTCGCCGAATTTGTTTTTAGATAAGTGATTTAGAAAGACAAGTAACAAATATTTCAAAAATACGTGAAAAACAAATCAAGAAAATTGAAGAACTAGAGAACATCAATCAGGTATTACACTGTATTATTACATGTACTACGAGTATTATGTATTACGGGTATTACATTGTGTTTTTTTACCAATGACGTCTGTAACTGCTAGTGATTGTTCGATTTCTGCCACACGTAGCAGAAAGCGAACACTCGTTTGCAATTACACACAATACCGGTTATTGTAATGGGCAAACTTTCCATGAAATACTTCACTGGTAAAAATACGTAACTAAACAAAAGATGCGCAATTAACCATTTTCACAAAATTCAAACGTTTAGAAAGTTCTTTCCTCTGAAGTGATGTGAGTGTTACCTGCTAGTAATAGTAATGAAGGCCTTGTCGTTTTTGTTGACAAAACATTAAGTGATAGTAATTGGTTGATATTAATGTTTCTTGGAATTTTGAAAGGTCTTTCATAAGTAGTATCCAATCAGGAGCGACTCAACGAAACGTGAAAAAATATAAACAATCTCCATCCTGGGCATTTTGTTTCTTTCTTAAATTTCGAGATGTTTCAGACAAATTTAACTGATGTAAGATATATAAGATATAAATTATAAACTTGTGTCCTGCATAGTCCCTTTTGAGCATTTTCCCAAGCATAGGTTACGGTGTACTGTTTTTATTGTAGGAATTGCGTGACCAATGTGACGAATTACATCATTTTCAAAATAATCCTCGATCACACAAACTCAGTGAGAATGTAAATCGACATGGTTCATATTTATCAGACTATGTTAGACCAGACGTTGTGAAAAGAAATTCACAAGGGGGAGAATCTGACGACGAAGTTTTCAGCACTGCAGGTTTGTGATATAACTTCAACCGTGACGTAAACTGAAATTTTTTAAATACATATTTTTCACATTTCTTTCATATTTTCTCTTATTTTCCTAGTATGAAATACAAAAAAATGATTTTGAGAAATCGTTTTAGTCGTTTTGATAAGTTATATTCGTTATTCAATCCAAATTGTCTTTCAACCTTGTAAAGCTGTCTAATAGTTCAACTCTTAAAATTTAATGTTGTCAATCTTGATGGTACGGTTCCGTCTGTCACAATTTTACGCTCCTAGCAACCGTCTCAGAAATTCACTTTATAAGTTCGCTCCATTCCTGTCAATGTTCATCTCACATGCAGTGTTATTGTGCATACTTTGTATGCACAATAACACTTTATTTACGGTGAAAATGAAGCGATTTGTGAAGCGAATTAAAGGGAATTTTTTAGATGAACCCTTAAGTTATTTAATTAACTGAACTAAACAGAGAACCGTCACAAAAATTACTTTCTAAATTCGCTTCATTCCTATCAATTTGTGTGAATTTGACACAATATGTGTCTTTGTGCATACTTTGTATGCATTCATCTGAGATAACAATGAAACGACGCGCATCGAAGCGAATTTTTAAGGCAAAACCTAAATGTTTTCTAAATTTTTCAGACATGGACGAACTTCGTATAAAAGTCATCAATCAAGAAACAACGATATCGTCATTACGTCGTGATTTAGAAAATGTCAGTCGTCAGTTAGAAGAAAGTACAACACATTCTAATGAACGTCATCGACGTGAAATTAACCGGATCACTGAAAAGTATTCATCAGAAATAGCAGACTTACAGAAGATGTTAGCGGTTGAACGTGAGAAAATGGTGAATCATTATTCGAAAGAAAAAACATCTCTAACTGAATGTTACGAACGAAGAATTGATGAACTAACGAAAAATTTTAAAAACGAAAAAGATAACTTATTACGTAATTACGAACACGAACGTGAACGATGGGAAACATCATCAGACGGCGATCAAAGTCGTGACTTTTCGTATAAAAAAGAGCGTCGAAAAATTGAACTTTCGTTTCGTGAAGAAAAAGAAAACATAGAACTTAACTTTCGTTCAGAAATTACGAGACTGGAAGAGAAAGTTGTTATACTTGAAACAGAGAAAGCTGAAATGGAATTGAAGTTTCTTAACGAAAAAGCTGAATTAGAACAAAAGTTTCGTATTGAGCGAGCTGAACTACAACAAAATGCAACAACAACAAGTCTCCAGTTCGAAAAGTCACAAAAAAATATTGATTTTCTTAAAGATGATTTGACTACAAAATATGAAAATGATATTATAGAGATAAAGCGTTGTCATCGTATTGAAAAGGAAACTATGCTTGATAATTTGGAGAATGAAATCGAGGAGAGAAACAAAAAACATCAACGTGAGTTGAATGATATTAAACGTGCGTACACGCAACAGGTAAGTGATGAGTAATGTTTATTTAGCACTACGTTCTATGTTACACTTCAATAGGGAGTATTCTCAGAACTACATCTAACAAAAATGTCATCTTCGTCCTAGGAAAGGTTCGTTCTTCTTCCGAAGAATATATTCCTAGATGAGAATTGTACAATTTTTTCTAATAAATGCATCGAAACCCCAACCCTCCCCCAAAACAGTTTTGACCTGGTTTGGGACTGTTTAACAGTAACAACTCTTGAATTTCTTACTTCTTAAGAGTCAGAGTTAAACAGTCCCAACCTAGGTCAAAACTGTTTTTTTGGGGGGAAGGGGGTTTAAGCATGTCAAAAGGCTACTTTTCAAAACATTTTGACAACATTTCTGTATTAACGTGAGTTTCCACAAATAGTTTGTTGTAAAATTGTGGTGTAAACTAGAAAACTCCGAAGTAAAAGCCATTGTTATAATGTTCCATCCTTAGTATGTTTTTAGTTGGTAATTGATAACTTATTTAAATGCATAGTAAGTCGTCAAAGAAAATCTCGTCTTTCACTTCAGGCAAGTGATATGAAGAAATGTGCTGGTACAGAAATAGCGTCAACGAGAGAGTGTTTTACTCGAGAAAGAACAGAATTAGAGGAAAGATTCTCTCGTGAAAAATCTGAATTAATTGACTTAATGAGACAAGAACATGACCATGACCTTGCTGTTAAACTTGCTGAAGTTCGTAAAATATCCATAGAAGGGCGTTCAAATATTGAAGAAGAACTCCGGCGTGAAAAATGTAATTTTACGTTAAGTTTGGAGCAAGAGAAATCATCAAACGAGAGGAAGCTGAAAAAATTCAAAACTGAAATGGAAATCTCTTTTACTGAGGAGCGGAGTAAACTGAAAGAAGATTTTGAAATGGAAAAAGCTTTGTTGGAAAATAAATATGTTCGAGAAATTTCAGAGTTGCAGCAAGCGTTTAGTGGCGGAGAAGCTGGGTTGAAAGGGAAAATGAAAGAAGATTTTAATTTCATATTGGAGAAACACAGAAGAGAATGGGAAATGTCTCTAAAAAAGGAAAAATTACAAATTCAAGAAAGTTATACGCGTGAAAAAGCGGAGTTGGAGCTCAGTTGGCAAGTTGAAAAAGTTGCAATGGAGGAAAACTTTGAAACAATAAAATTTGAAATGGAGGAAGAGTATGAAAGAGAGAAACAAGATACGATCACTAAGTTCCATAAACAGAAACAACGTCTTGAGGATGAGTTTCAAAATGAAATTTTAAAATTAAAATCTAATCGTGACGAAGAATTTTTTAGTAAAGTTAACCGTGAAACAGAACATTTACGAAATTCAGTAAACCATCTTGAAACTGAACTCTCTTCACTAAGAGAACAAAAGAAAGAATTAGAAACTAAAAACCAGATTTTAGAATTAAAAGTTCTTTCTCAAAAACAGGAAGCTGCTGAAATCTTTGAATATCAAAACGAAAAGAAAGTAATAAACAAACAGCTTGAAGAATTTATAACTGAAATTTCAACTTTAAAGTCTGTAATACAAAACTTAGAAACACTTTTAGAAAATGAACGACAAGAAAAAGCTACCATTTTAGATAATAGTGTTCAAGAAATAACAGATAAACAAGACGAAATATCGACTTTGAATAATGAAATATCTTCTTTGCATCAAAAACAAGATGAGATATATTTAAAACTTAAAACTTTTGAATTAACAAAAACTGAAAATACTAATCTTAAACTTGATATTGATAATCTACTAAAAGACATAGCTGAGAAAGATCATATATTAAATGTCTTAAAACAGGTACGAAAAGTTCCTTAAAATTCATTAAAATTATTTGTTAGTTAAATTATAGAGGAGAGTATTTCCTATTGTTATGGCTAGCCAAAACAATGTAAAATACTCTCCATCTTCTCTGAAATTTCCCTGAAGTGATATCAGTATATATACGTAACTTAACAATAAACGTAACAATAAACGTAACCAGAGACTTAGGACACGTTTACATGAAAAATCGTTGCGGGTGAAATGAACTGTCATGGCTTCTGTGATGGGTTAAATTTTTTCCGACGGAAAAATTTAACCAATCACAGAAGCCATGACAGTTCATTTCGCCTATAGAAAGTCTTCATGTAAACGAGTCCTTACCTAGAAACGGAGTGCAGCGTCAGATCAGTTTAATAATGGGCAACAGTTATGTAACAGAGCCCTAAAAATACGTTTCTTTGAAAACTAGGTATTTTTAGGACTATTTTACATATAAATGGCACATTCACTATGATAATAAAAGAAGCAGCGTCAGAATGGCGGACGTTAAAAGGCTTTAGTGCCTGGTAACAATAAACGTAACGATAAACGTAACAATAAACGTAACAATAAACGTAACAATAAACGTAACAATAAACGTAACAATAAACGTAACAATAAACTGAGACACGTGATACAATTGTAACCTTTTGTGCTTTTTGTGCAGTTTTATCTATTGCCTTTTTTGTGTTAAAGTTTTCTAAACATGCGTTCGAACCTAGTTTCTTTCCCCCTTAAACTTTATATAGAGACGGTCCACATACTATAAAAAACATATTATTGACATAGAGACGGTTCACTAAATTTATATCGCAAAATCGTACGATTTTCGTCATTGAAAAAGTATCTTTGTGCATTATAAGGGTTCGTCTCAAAAATTCCCTTAAATTCGCTTCACAAATCGCTTCATTTTCACCTCAGATGAAGTGTTATTGTGCATACAAAGTATGCACAATAACACTTCATCTGGGATGAAAATTGACAAGAATGAAGCGAATTTATAAAGCGAATTTTTGGTGGACGGTTCCTAACTGGGTGCATTGACAGACAAGACAAGTAAATAGACAGGCAAACAGACCAGATAGAATAGACGGACTAGACAGATTAGAACAGACCAGATTTTTTTAAACATTTCAACAAAGCTTTAACTTGTCCCAATCTTCTTTTTTTTTTGTTCTTGAAGGTTGAAGAAGAAAATGTTGTACTTACTGAAAATATGCGTTCGTTCGAAAAGCAAGAAAATCAACTACAATCCAGTCTACGTCAAAAAGATACGCGCATTTCACAAAGTCAAGATGAATTAGAATATTATAAAAACAAATTGGAAAATCTTGAAACTTTATATAAAAATGATATGGAATCGTTCAATGAAAAGGTAATTTGGAGCTACAGGGCCTTATATTCTAGAATAGCACGGCAGTGTCCGATTAGTTGAAAAAGGGCATTTTTTATATGAAAAAGTCCTAAAAATACCTTGTTTTCGAAGAACTAGGTATTTTTTAGGACTATTTTACATAAAAGGGGCACTTTCTTCTTCATTATTTAAGGAAAAGCGTCCGATTGTCCTTAAATAGGGCCTGAGCTATACCCTTAAGGGGGCGTATATAAAATTCGTTTGAATATTCGTATCAAGTTTCAAACAGAAGGAGTTTCTTTGTGCATACTTAATATGCACAAAGACACTCCATCTGGGGTCAAAATGATACAAATATAGTGTGCGATGTGAATTTTGGGAGTGGTCCCTTTAAATCATTGAAAAACTCTATAAAGGTTAGTACTTAATTTCTTCGTTACTGCAATACTAATTTATGGTCTGTTTTGATGTTGCAGTCTCTATGATATCTCGAACCCTATATACAGTATTGCGTTGTTGTACATATTTTCTATTTACAAAAACACTACTTATGCAAGATATAAGACAATGATGTTTGTTTTGTTATGAATTTTGTTGATGAAATTCCTTTTGGCAAATCATTGCCTATAAATAAGGGACCGTCCACAACATTCGTATCGACAAACGTAACATTTCTATTACAGAAGGAGTGCCTTTGTGCATACTACGTACAAAGACACCTTTTAAGTATGAAAATTGATACGAATTTTGTGGAAGGTCCATAAGTTTGCATTGATGACCAACCTTGTATTTTAAAATAAGGAACCGTCTCAATAATTCGCTTCGAATTCGCTTCATTCCTGTCAATTTTCATCTAAGATGAAGTGTTATTGTGCATACAAAGTATGCACAATAACATTTCATCTTAGGTGAAAATGTAGCGATTTGTGAGGCGAATTCAAGCGAATTTTTGAGACGAACCCTAAGTCATATAATATATTCTTAGCATTCAAAATTCTAATTTTAGTTGAACATGCAGAGTGCATCATTTACAACCGAAAAGTCTCGTTATATGCGAGAGTTAAACGAGTTGAAAGATCATTTACATCGTGCAAGTGTTTCTAGTGATCGAGATTATGCATTGAAAGAGAAAGTGTTTAATGATGCTAAAGCTGAAGTGATGAATCTCAATAAAAAGGTCTAATAGTAGTAGTTTGACTGTAGTTAGGGACCATCTCAAAAATTCGCTTAGCAATTCTCTTAAATTCGCTTCGTAATTCGCTTCATTTTCATCTTAGATGAAGCGAATTATGAAGCGAATTGCTAAGCGAATTTAAGCGAATTTTTGAGACGGTCCCTTAGATATGTGTAGCTAGTTTGCATTGTTATTGCTCGCATTCGTTTAGCAGTATGTTTGTTTTCTATTATTTTACTGTTTTTAGTTGTGGGTTTTTTTTCTATTTCATTTATAGGGCGAGTTTACGCACAGTCTAATCTACGACGGTGACGCTATAATCGCCTTGTCGTGGATATAGGCTACTTGAATTTAATCCGGCAGGCACGAACTTTTGTAAAGGTGACGAAAATTTTGTCCGACGAAAAATTTAGTCCAAACCTAAATTTTCAAAATAGGCCAGATTCTTTGTTTACATTCGAGAAAAATGGTATTTTTGTTTTTTACTTATAAAATTATTGATTTCGGAACTTTAACATATTCCCTTAGGTATTATGAAGTTAAGAGTGCAATTTGTGTGTGTGTTTTCTGGTAGAAGAACTAATACAAACAAAGAAGACAAAAAAAAACTTGACTCTAAATATCCATAATAACAATTTCAAGTCGTTTTTTTGTTAAAATGAAAATTTAAAAATGGATAAAATTATTCGTCGTAAAAAAAATTTCCCACGAAAATTTTTCCGACAAAGTTATGTCCGATAAGGTATACACAAAGGTGAAATCTATATTGTCGCCATAGATTAGACTGTGCGTAAACTTCCTGATGTCATTATTAAAAAGTATTCATAAAATTCGTATCAAGTTTTAGGAACCGTCTCAAAAATTCGCTTAAATTCGCTTCACAATTCGCTTCATTTTCACCTTAGATGAAGTGTTAT
>JAUCNQ010116196.1:0-11114 GCA_032352715.1 Bougainvillia muscus
CACCTCCAGTGAAAAACATTCTCATATATTTCAGAAAATAAAACAGGCAAAACGTTCCAAAGTAAGCGTGCTATGGGGGCTGGTGGGCGAAGTAATTTTAGTTCTGACTTGTAGCTAAGAAAACGGAAGAAAGAATGACACTAACGACAGCTTATATAGGTAATGCTGAAGCGTGGTCTGTAATTTGTTATCATCACTTTGCAAAATGGCACTCCTGGCTGTCGCAAGGAGTTTTATTTTATTTATTTTCCTTTTTTTGTTGTTATTTCAGATGATCGAAGGATGGAAGATGAATATTACAAGTAAATTTTCTATTGTTTCCTAACCTAGTAGTTCAACATAAGCAACTTTAAATACTGTAAAATCTAACACCTTGCCTAGAGAGTTGTTGTATAGCGTAGTCAAATGCATTAACCAAGAGAGGTTTTATGTTGGGGATGTTCCACAAAGTTAGTATCACAAATCAGATCATTTTCATAACAGAAGAAATGTCTTTTTGTGCATGGATTGATCTCCTTCAAACATACTGTGTATATATTTTATAATTAGGTCTGATGTTACATACTTTTTCATGGAATAGGTATAATCGTTTCACATTTATTATGAAGTTCTTTTTAAAAAGGAAGAAAGAAATGTAAGCCATAGTCACTTGTTTAGGGACCGTCCACAAAATTCGTTTTGTTACATGAACCATTTTCATCACAGAAGAAGTGTTTTTGTGCATACTAAGTATGCACAAAAACACTCCTTCTGTATGAAAATTAATACGAATTCTCATACGAATTTTGTGAACGGTCCCTTACATAATGTGAATGTACAATTTGATGTACTTTTAGAATACGATCTAAAGTTGAGTCCAAGCGGAAAGAAGAAGAAGAGCGTGCAGAAGATGACAAGAGGTAGAAATGCATAAAGTCGCTTCGTTCTTTTAAATTTTCATCTCAGATGAAGTGTTATTGTGCATACTTTGGAAAGTGAAACGATTTGTGAAGCGAATTAAAGCGAATTATTGAGACAAACCCTAAATTGTATTAAGGTTGTCTGCTACAATAGGTGTATTGGGCAGCGATTTTTTAAAAACTTATATCTCAGTTCTGGATTTTTGTTAACAAAAATACCTTAGGATGCCAGGTTTCATGGTTTCGTGCTTTTAGTTTCCGGATGTACGAAAAATCTTTCAGATTTGTTTCATAACAACACTTATCTCTGATTGTTTATTTTGTCTTGTTTTATTTCCATTCATGAACACAAGTTACAAAACTTTAAGAGCTTAAGTACAAAAACACTTGCTGCCCTAAGGTGAAACCAGTGAGGTACTGCAGATATAAATTGAAAAAAACACGATATAATGGTATAATCCAACCTCGATCCCAGGGCACACCTGATTCTACTCTCTGATTTTGTACTTAACCCTGCCATGTTTTTTTTCTGGCAAAGATTCGTGCATCACGAATAACAGAAGTTTGACGAGAAAAATGAAATTAAATACTTTGAAAAATAAATTTGGTGGGTTTCTCACTCAGTGTTGAATTGAAGTTAAAATAAAGCTGTTAAAATTGATGTGTGTTAATAGCGAAGCTGGAGTGTTATGTTTAACAACTGTTCATTTTAGTAATAAAATAGCAAGTAGTAAACGCTTAATTTTCTCATTATTTATTATAAAGCTGACTGGTGTGTCAAATAACTGCTGGGGCCACCAATGATACATGTGCGATGTTGACGTGGGCACACATTGATTTTAACTTTAACTTTAAATAATAGGAAGCGAGAACATGATGACTGGGTTCAACGGGAAAAAGAAGCCATTGAAGATTTAAAAAAGAAAAAACAAGAAGAAGGGGATAGAAACAAACGAAAGGAAGAATCAGAGGTATCACTTTCTAATATGATTTTGACTTCAGTCTGTGATTCACAAAAGTTCCGAAAAATGCAGGAGCTCAATTTGATTCTTGCGTACACCCATCACAAATCGTACCATTTTCATCACAGAAGAAGTCTCTTTGTGCATACTAAGTGTGCACTAAGACTCTCCTTCTGTATGGAAAATCATACGAATTTCCATACGAATTCTCGTATACATCCCTTATAATAACTAGGATGAGAAACGAATCTATCCTTTTGCTTAAAGCTAAACAATGTTTAAAGATTGCAAATAGCAAGAAGTTCTTTCTTCGATAACTATTTTCATTGTCATTTTGAAATGAATAAGCAAGGGCTTAAACTATTCTGGCAGATTTCTTGGGGTTAAGATTTAATCATTCTTCTGAATGAAAAAGAGTCAGCAACAGTAAAATCATTAAAATAGGTAATTGTGGATGGTCCCTAAGGGTTCGTCTCAAAAATACAATAACACTTCATCTAAGATGAAAATGAAGCGAATTGCTAAGCGAATTTGAAGCGAAATTTTGAGACGGTCCCTAAAATTGTTGTGTTAAATTTGTGAATTAAATTTAGAACATAATTCCTGCACCAACTACTGGTTGTAAGGACCGTGCACAAAATTCGTATCATAAATCATACATTTTCACAAGAACACTCCTGTATAAAAATTGATACGAATTCCCATACGAATTTTGTGGCCGGTCCGTTACCTTGGTTGTTATCTTTATTATTATCTATGAGTTTGTTTCAAAAGTTTTATTTAATTCGCTTCACAAATTGCCTCATTTTCACCTCAGACGAAGTATTATTGTGCATACAGAAAGTGCGCTCAATAACACTTCATCTGAGATGAAAATTGACAGGGCTGGAACGAATTTATAAGAAAATGTTTGAGACGGTTTCTATGTAGTATTATATATGCTGTTAGTATAATTAATATTTAGAATAAGATTCGCAGTGAATGGGATTTGAAAGAAAAACAAGGCACAGATCAGAGAGAGCAGAAGGAGGTAAAAACTATGCATAGGTTTCAGGGACCGTCCACAAAATTCGTATGGGAATTTGTATCAATTTTCATACAGAAGGAGTTTTGTGCATACTTAGTATGCACAAAAACACTTATTCTGTGATGAAAATGGTTCGTATAACGCTTCGAATTTTGTGGACGGTCCCTAATATAGTGAAAAATATTTTCATATTTTTTTGCCTATTTAAAAGAATTAGATGATCTTGTAGAACCATGATGTCACTTTAATTAATATTATGTTATTTTATAGGTTTTCTGGTATGTGTTAATTTCATTTTCAAGTTCCAGGCAATTCACAATTCTTCTCAGAATTGCAATAATGACTTTTTTAGAAGGAGAATTGTTCAAGTGTATACAAAGCATGCTCAGATACCCCACTCCTTGGGCAAAAAAGAATGCCCCATTCATTGGGCCAAAATAACTCAATATTTAATACTTATTTGCGAGCAGTTTCAAAGGAATCATCATCCAAAAAATATATTTTTGAATCTGTGTCATTTACGTCTTAAGAGAAAGTAAAATCGCTTCTCCTGAGCAGAAATGGTATAAATTAACTAAATGGTATAAGCCATTTCTAGCCATTGATACCCCACTCCTTGGGCAAAAAAGAATGCCCCATTCATTGGGCCAAAATAACTCAATATTTAATACTTATTTGCGAGCAGTTTCAAAGGAATCGTCATCCAAAAAATATATTTTTGAATTTGTGTCATTTACGTCTTAAGAGAAGTAAAATCGCTTCTCCTGAGCAGAAATGGTATAAATTAACTAAATGGTATAAGCCAACTATATTTTGTTTTTTTTCAAAAGGAAACTCAAGACTTCCGTTGAACCTGCATGTGTTGTTCTGCTACAATTTCTTGTTTATTTATTTAAATGTTTTATTGTATTAGTTTTCTCTGGTCAATTTCAGCTTTCATTTCAGCTTTTCCACAGAAATTCAAGAAATCGATAGTATAGTCATATTTTTTTATTGGTAGGGGTTGGGGTAGCGGTAAGTGGAGTAGGTGTTTGTAGATATTATGTTTTAGAAGTGTCAGTCAGGGTAGAGGAATGTGTAAAATTGATTGTAGTCATGTTGTATGTGTTCTGAGGTTAATTTTTGGTACCATGCTTCCCTACTTGGAGAAGATGTTTTTGCCCATTCATGTTAAGCTCGTTTTCTTTTTGACATCATTTTATTAATATTATGTTTTTCTATGGAATATCTATGGAATATCTATGATTCAGACTCTGGGGTTAGTAAAAAGTAAAAGAAAAATTACAATGGAAGACGTACTTACTTAACTGCAACTGTGAATATTCATAGACAAAGTTAAATGAAAAACCGAATAATTAATTAACATATTACATATTATTGTCTTCTTTAACCTTGTTATATTCGTTCTATTGAAAGCATCCACTAGGAGTTGTTATGGAAAACGGATGTAAAAGGTTTTTATTCAAAAAAAGAGTTCCAATCCAAGTCGAATTACAAATTACAAAAATGTTTGTTCATATGTATTGCTTGATATGTCAACTGTAAAGAGGTAAAAATTTGTTGTAAATGCAGTAAAACTAAAAGACAATACGCAAAACAACCCATAATAGCGCTAATCTAATTTTATTTATGCTGAATGTGCGCCCAGCACTACCATATGATATACACTGACTCAAATGGTTATAACACATGAAAATGATATTTATACAGTATATTGTTTTTATATCTTCGACAAACATTTGATTGTTTAGCTGTCAAAAGATCGTTTGTGAATATTTATTTATCAATACCTTTTTGATGTATAAAGTACCATCAAACCATCCTCTTCAAAAAATTTATTCTTACTCTCATCATACCGAAGCTAAATCCTATAAATAGAATAGAATAGGAGAAGAAAATGTGGTATACCATAGTTACATTGTAAATTACTGGTGTACATAACAATGATACGATTCTAAATATGATAATACTGGATATTTTTTAACCTAAACTGAATATGGTACAATGTTTCAATTAGAATATGTCACATTATGGTTCAATTTAAAGATTCAAAACGACTAAAAATACATAGCATTTATTTCAATAATCTGTTGCTAAGACAGTGCCCTTGGTCCACATGGAAGCTGCTTAGGGACCGTCTCAAAAATTCGCTTAAATTCGCTTAGCAATTCGCTTCATTTTCACCTTAGATGAAGTGTTATTGTAACACAATTTTTGAGACGGTCCCTTAGAAAATACAATGGTTACAGTGTTATGGCGTAGCCGCCAACCAGTTTATAACAAGTTCAGTGTAGATAAATGTTGTCATCGCTTGTGATTGTTAAGGGACCGTCTACAAAATTCGTATCATTTTTATACAGTAGGAGTGTTTTTGTATATTCTTGGTATGTACAAAAACACTTCATCTGTGATGAAAATGATTGGTATTATAATACGAATTTTGTGGATGGTCTTTTAAGTGCTGCTACATAAATTGTATTGGTGATCGCAAATGAACTATTAAACAATGTTGTCAATTCTATATGTTCATAACATATATTGGTTTAATAACACTTTTTGCTATTATTGGCTGGTATACAATGTATTATTGTGATCAGATTGTTTAGCAATATGTTTTATGATGATTTTATTTATTAGAATAACACTCGTCAGCATATTATGACATAGGATGTTGGATGACAAAATTATACCCTTTATTTTAGGAACCCTGCGCGAAATTCGTTTCATTCCTAATAATTTTCACCTCAGATGAAGTGTTATTGTAACACTTACGTGTTACAATAACACTTCATCTAAAGTGAAAATGAAGCGTATCTTTTTCAAATTCATATCAATTTTTATTTAGAATGAGTGTCTTTTTATATTATGCTAATGAATGGTACTATTTGCGATACGAATTTTGTGGACGGTCTGAACGATAGAACTCTTAGTTTGTACATATCACTTCTCAGAATAAAGTACCTGCCATTAGAAAAAATAGATCAGAGCGCTTGGTGCGCTTCTTAAGTATTCACTAAGAATAATATAAATTTTCATCTCAGAAGAAGATTGTTTGCAAAATACTTTATCTACAGTTTCTTGAATTTTTTTACAGGTTTTCTTGACTACATTATAAGTATGATAACACATAAATGTGACATCTCCCAGAAAAAAAGGGATATTTACCCAAGCCAGACTTTGCTCACAGCGTTCCTCAATTTTTCTAGAAGTGTTCTGAACGTTCCTGCAATGCTCCAGCAGCCCAATCCACATTTAAGGTTTAAGGAAAGTTCTGAGCGTTCTAAACGTTCCCGGAGTGTTCCAAGCATTCCTTAAGGGTTAAATCCCTTTTTAGCAAAACATATCACATATATATGTAGCAGTATCGCAAACAGTCATTTGCAGCCACACCATTATTGATATTCCTACAGTAATCAATATTTATCCATTTTAACTGTTTCTCATACCTAACAATCTTGCTGATAAATTTCAAGAAGATAAAAAAATAAATAGAATAATTAAATCACCTAACGCCCAATCCGGACCTAACACCCCTCTTGAATAAATGTCCAGGTTAAATCTGAATTGACTTTTATTTGATTCACAGAAAAATTGGAAACTAAGATTTTTTCAGGTTTTAAAGAATGGGCAATCTCCCTGTATAGTAGTCGAAATTGCGATAAACGGCCCCTCTTCTACTAAATGCCGTTCCCGAATTAGTGTACGGGGTAAAAATAATCTTTTTAAATAATCCCCCAGGACAGTAAGTGCAAACAGTGTTAAAACAGCATTGAAGGCATACGTCTGACTGTTACAGCTTTCTTGATACCATACCAATTTAAATTCAAATCACACGATATCACACTTTTATACCGTCATCACAGATCAATCTATTTTAAATCAAGCGTTATGGCACAGAAGCCAGAAAATTAACTCTCGCAAAGTTAAAATAATCTGCTTTTAGGATTATAGGGACACTGATCCTTCGGTATTGACTTGCACCAAGTTCCCCTCTTGTCTGACGTTTTTAAAAAAAGCGACATTATTGATTGTATTGATTATTTCATTCTGCTACCATAACATAGCAGGAATTGAATAATCATTGACGAATGTGATAAGTTGAAGTTGTTTCGTTGTTGCTATCGCATAACTCTCTTTACTGCGGACTTTCAGTAGCAGTATTTAGTAGTTTTTATAGGGTAAGTTGAAGGTCTGGAAGTTGAAGGTTCTGAAAGGTCCTGACTTTTAAACCATCGTAAATCATACGCATTCCCTTTAAATATTGACGAAGAAAGTGCCCCTTTTATGTAAAGTAGTCTTAATATGATCTAGATTGCAAAGAAAACTAGGTATTTTTAGCACTCTTCTACAGAAAAATGCCCTTTTCAACTAATGGGCGCTACCCCTCTATTAGATTAGATCCTGATTATATTTTAATTAGTTTTTTTTATTGAAGTTTCAAATTATTATAAATAAGTATAATACGATAAAAAATATTAATAATAGAAAAAGTACGGTTGAATTGATTGGGCAAAGATGGAATGTAATTTTTTTGAAGAAGTATTGTTATTATGTATCTTTTCAAACAAATTTAATGGTTGTTGGGACCATATACAAAATCCGTAAGACAATATGTTTCTAGCAAAGACGAAAACTTTACTAAGGACCCAGTAAAGGAACTTCTCGTTACGTTAAAGTAAAAATTCGACACAGTAAAAACTTTACCCTAGCAAGTTTTTTCTTTACCATACAAAAAAAAACTTTACCGTGACGAGTTTTACTTTACAGCCCAGGGAACTTATATATAGGTAAAATTATGCTAAATTTTTTGCTGTTCTGAAAGTGTTAGTGTTATGTTTTGAGTAATTGCAGGTAACTCTATTGTTTTTTGTTTGCCAATGTATCTTAATTGTAACTTATAGCCATTAGCCGGTAAACATAAAACTCTCAACTCATGCTTATTAGGGATGCAGGCTGAATTCAAGACATCTTTAGGGACCAAACTAGTCTTATTAGTTAAAATTATTTCCTTATACTTTTTTTCCTTAACAAATTTGACGAATCTTTGAATTTGCAATACAATGGTTCCATTGCACGTCCACTTGGATGAAATGGTTCACACTGACTTATTTTGATATGTATATATATGAATGTTTTATCACGTAAATGCAGAAGACAGATTAGAAACGTCATTAAGAGACAGTCTACAAATTCAGTACCGAAAATTGTGCTATTATTCGTCTCAGAAGAAGTGTCTTTGTACATACTAAGTTTACACAAATACACTCCTTCTGAATGAAAATTGATACAATTTTCCATACAAATTTTGTGGATAGTCCCTAAAGTTGCTATAGAAACTGTTTCTTTTACAAGCTAATATTATACCCTCCGTGGTTTATCCTGATCATTATTTGCTTATATGTATATTGATAAGCACCTTTTTGCAGGATTTATATGGATAGAAATCTCTTTAATACCTGTCCATCCTCTGATTCCTGTACTTTTATTTATTACTAAAGGATCGTCCAAATAATTCGTATTGCAAGATCGTACCATTTTCATCAAAGAAAAAGTGTCTATGTACATAATAAGTAGGCGGTTTTGGTAGACGGTTGGTTAGGGAACTAGAAATTCGTATCAATTTTCTTGCAGAAGAATTGTCTTTGTGTATATTTACTGTGCACTAAGACACTTCTTCTCTGGTGAAATGGCAAGATTTTCATGGATGGTCCCTAAAAGAATAATAATCATCAAGTTTAGAATGGTATCCTATTATTTACGAATCCATTAAGTGACGGTCCACTAACTTTGTATGGAAATTTGTATCTTCATACAGAAAGAGTGTTTTGCACATAGACTCTTCTTCTGTGATGAAAATTGTACGATTTACGATGCACATTTTGTGGACTGCCCCTAAGATATATCAACACCATATATGTTATGTGACCTGTACTATATCCAAGCATTGTTAACAAAGTTATCTTTCTGTCTCTAGGACCTGTTCAAGAAGGAAATGGATAATCTTAATAGACAGCACACTCAGCACAATGTATGTAAAACCATTCAAAATGCACACCGTATTAAGTAGAATTTTACAACTTGAGGATTTCATTAATTTGATTTATTTTACATGTTGCAGTTGGGAAGCGAACTCACCCCACTATTTGTTCAAGGTGCAGAATCCTCTGCAGTCATAAAGAGCATTTCATGTGATTGATTGAAATTGCAAAACATTTGCCTTCGCATACAAGAAAGAAAATATGGATTAGCTTAATCTGGTTACCCATCAGAATTGATTAGTAATCCCCCCAGGCTTCCACAGCTTTTTATCAACACCAAAAATAATCTAATGTAGGCAATTAAAATTGATAATATTTACCTTAAAACAGCTCATAATGAAATCTTTCAACCTTTTCTTAATGCTATAGCAGGCGAAATTTCAGATCTTTCAACATCATGTTTGGTTGTGTGCCTGCTTCTTTTTTCTAACCACTCAAACTCTTCCAAGGTTGTCACTACCACTTACTTCACTGCACCACTTGCTAGTACTAGGGGAAATATTACATCATTCCCTCTCCAGTTATTATTAATCTGCCTCTGAGCTTTAACACCCCTCTGCCAACTCTATGACTCTTAAACATGGCAAGCTTCACTTTGCAGAGGAAAGGCGCACTACAGGAACATGCATGGCACTGAGAAGACCCTCAGTCTGGATATGAACCGGTGACTTCTCCATTATGAGCTCATAGGTGTTGCCTCTGTTCTACTACTGGACAGACTCGACAGGATAGCTTGAACATTTACTTCTAATTTTTCTATGTTTTATAGTTTCATAACCCTGAAAGACCACCCACAGAGGTTCAAAATCAAAGCTTCGTTCCATCACAAAACTTAATGGATCCTTCTGGGATAGATATGATCACTTTAGCAATGGTATGCTATTTTATACGTATTACTTTCTTGTATCTATTTAGATTTTTAATTTATATTTTATATTAGTGGTTTTAGTGACCCTTGCTGCCCTGTAATTTTGCCCTAAATGTTTCTTAGAGACTAGTAGTTTGTTTCAATATTCATATATAAGAAGTGTTGCAAAGAAAGTTCTTCTGTGATGAAAATGGTGCGATTTTTGATAAGCATTTTGCAAACAATCTCTTAACCAAAAGCTTAGGTCAGGATTTCTTATATCCTTGTGTTTTTTAATCCTTAAAGCCTAATCTCATCAGTCACATTTCTGAGTGTGTGCTCACTGCGCTCAAATTTACGCATGCATAGAAATACTGTATTGAGCAATGTTTATGTTCGCTCGCTGATTTCTACTCTCAGGAGCTTGCCTTAAAGGCAGCCAATCAAAATTTTGAAATATTTGCAACCCTAGAATTTTTTTTCTTTAAAGATTACACGGTTGTTTACTATTTGAAGCGCTCTCTTATAAAAATAATCAATTGTGGTGTTTCGTCAGCTTTCAGCATCAAAGCACTGTATATTATGTAGTCAACATCCTTGCGCTTAAAAATGTGTCTGACGAGATTAGCTTTACGTAACTTTCTGGACTTTCTGGAATAGAATTGATAGTTTATCATTGGTTATCTCAGATAATTCTTCTGGATGAAAGTTAATACTAACGTTTTGGACGGTACCTTACAGAAACTGTTAAGTAAAATTATTTTTGGAATTTTAAAATGCTGTTTTTTGGTAATTTGTTCAAAAGCTTTCACATTTAAATTTTATAGGATCCCCGTAATTGCAAATTTTACTTAAAGACAGGCGCTTGTCGTTTTGGTCCAAAGTAAGTTATCGTGCCTGTTATTGGCTGTATTCCCTTTGTTGATGTGTTTTGTTTGGAATTTTGCAATCCAAGACCTTGTGTCCTTGTTTTATACATCTATTGAAAAAGTGTGCTTACTTCTTAGGGTTCGTCTCAAAAAATCGCTTTAATTCACTTCACAAATCGCTTCATTTTGATGAAGTATTATTGTGCATAGAAAATATGCACAATAACACTTCCTTCTAGATAAAAATTAACAGGAATGAAGCGAACTTTTGAGACGAACCCTTATGAGATGAAAACAACACGATTCTTATATGAATTTTGTTCTTGGTTCCGTCACAAATTTCGCTTCATAAGTCACTTCATTGTAATTGTGATAATGTACAAAGGTACTTATCCTAAGGGACCGTCTCATAAATTCGCTTAAATTCGCTTCACAATTCGCTTCATTTTCACCTTAGATGAAGTGTTATTGT
>JAUCNQ010116207.1:0-11114 GCA_032352715.1 Bougainvillia muscus
TATACAGTCCGTCTACTCCTGTATTCAGTCCGTATACGTCGTTATTAAGACAGAATGCTAGCATTCTGTCTTAATACCGACTAATACGGACTGAAAAAAAAGTCCGGGTACAGTTGGATTTCGTGCAGTGTAGGGTACTTTGGCTAGGTCTAAATCCGCCAGTGAACATCAGATCTATCTAACTCAAACCCCATTAAGATACTGAAAAAGCATTTCCAAATCTTTCTATACGAATGAAAATAATCAAAATAATAATGACGATGTCTTATTTCTTCCAGCACCAACGTAAAAACGACGATAAAACAATGTTATTCCACCGTCGTTTTTTTTAAATTTCTTCTTTCTCTTAGAGTTAACTTGATATACCTTTAAGCACTTTGACAGCAACTGTTGACACACCATTTTTATTAAATATATTATCAGCTTCGGCTTTGTAAACAACAGCAAAATTCCCTTCTCCTAACCGTTGTTTAATAGTGAGATTTTCACGAGGGAATTCATAATCATAATCATCAACAACAGATATCAAGTATTCTGAATCTATGGAAAAAGAAATGTTTAAGAATCCAGATCTAAATGGACAGACGCCTAACGAAGATGTGTTCAGTACATGCTACTACTTAAGATGGATGCCACATATGACATGCATTCAGGACGAAGAATGTGTGTTCTTGAAATGGCCTAATATTAACTTCTTGCGTTTATTGAGTTAAACATATCACTGCACGAAAATCGAGATATACTCAGATTCGTTTAGCGTTGTAATAACGTTGCTACAACGTCAGCTGGAATATTGCGAATCATTGTTTGACCAGATTACAAAAGGTTATTATGACATTTAGAAGAAAAAAATCATATTATCATATATACAGTTGAATCCCGATTACTGGAACCCCGGATAAGTGGAACATTCGCTAAGTCGAACCATTTTTGCCGGTCTCTTCGGTTTTGTTGGCACTCCTTTGCCACTTCGAATAAGTGTAACATTCGCTAACTGGAACCATTTTCGCCGGTCCCTTGAGTGTTCCACTTATTGGGATTCAACTGTAATCTGAAATAAATTATCCCAATTTTTATTCAGTGTATAGACTTAAAATAGGTGAAAATGGAAAAAGGTTTTTACGTTGTGGGAAAAATTGACATTTTTTTACAGCTTGATATGCTTGAGAATATCCTGGCGAACATACTTTTCACGGCAATAAAATGGCGAATAAAAGTCATAACTTTTTAATAGTTTTTTAAAACTAACAACTATTTCTTGTATTATTACCTTAAGGTGATAAATTTTTGCGTGGACATATTATCGCGAACGGGGGATTCTCAGGAAAAATGCGACGATTTATATTTTCTTTTTCTTGTTCTTTACGTTTTACGTCTCTTTCGTAATGTTATGTAGAAAAAAAATAACAAATGATAACTAAATATTTTTTTCTTAGTTTTTGGGTGGATTTATTTTGCGAATTGTCGGAACCCCAAGGTTTTGTGTGGACTTATTTTTGCGAAATTGCCCAAAATTCGCAAAAATGAATCCTCTCAAAAATTTATCACCTTAAGGTAATTGATTATAAATGATCCCCATCTTGGTGCTTTGACTAGGTTTGAGTCCGTCACTGTTGAACTCATTCAGTGCCTCATTCAATAAAAGTGATTACGAATCATTGTTTGATTTCTACTTTCTTTGCAGAAATCAAACAAAGATTCGTTATCACAACGGCTTGTGGTATTGAATGAGTTAAATCTGTGTATTATTTTTATTTGTATCATACCATCATCTTCTATTAACCCTGACTTGTCAAGACGTTCCATTTCTCTCGTAACTTCAAGAGCATCAACATACAGATTTCTCTAAAGACAAACAGTACTTTAAGGACACGATTACATGGAAAATCGTTGCGGGCGAAATGAATTATCATGGCTTCTGTGATTGGTTAAATTTTTCCGACGGAAAAATTTAACCAATCACAGAAACCATGACAGTTCATTTCGCCTATAGAAAGGCTTCGTGTAAACGTGTCTTAAATGTTACACTGTATAAAGATAATGTTTAAGGTGATCATACAACCTATAGAAATCTGGAGTACAAATACTGAGCATGCACAAAAACACAAAAATTGATACAAATTTCCATGCTCAAATTATAAACGGTCCCTTACAATGGTCGGTATACTCTTTTTTTTTATTAGAATACTTAATTTTTGCTTAGCCTCAATATTCTTAAGAAATTTTCGATTCTGAGCCTAATATTCTTAAATTATTCTTATTTAACGACAGGGTTGTCACTCTAATGGATGGGGCGTTTTAGCATAAATGTCTCAAATTCATAAAAATTCCTGACATTTCTGACAAAGTGGCAACCATCTGATACCTAGAGTATATTCTACTGGTGCTGCATTCAGCTGAAAATGTACACGATCAAAGAATTTTTTTGACATGAAAAAAGTTTTAGCCTGAGCATTATTCTTAATTTATTCTTAAATTTTAGCAGATTTGAGCCTCGATATTCTTACAAACCATATTCTCATTAAAAAGAGTGTATTATAAAAAGGGCTAGAGTTCGTCTCAAAAATTCGCTTAAATTCGCTTCACAATTCGCTTTATTTTCACCTCAGATGAAGTGTTATTGTGCATACAAAGTATGCACAATAACGCTTCATTCGAGATAAAAATTGACAGGAATGAAGCGAATTTCTAAGCGAGTTTTTGAGACAGTTCCTTATAAATGAAGCTAACCGGTCTAAATGGTAGTGCCAGAGTGTCCGTGTATTGATTTGCCTCCAGCATTTGTCTTTTCCATCGTTCATCAATTTTATCTTGTCGTTTTTTCCACTTATAAAATAACAGACCACAAACTACCATTGTAATTAATAAAATCATGACCAAAACTATAGCAACAACTAAAAAAAAAATATGATCAAAATAAGAATTCAGATACAGTGGTGGGTTCAGTTCTAGTCAGAGCACATACAATAGATGAATACTAAAAATAAATATATTTTAGTAGTTAACATATGGTTTTTAGCCCATTACAGGCTATCGCGCATGCGCTAACTATCAAAATATAACGTGTTAAACTATTAAAAGTAATTGTGGTTTTGCTCTCAATTTTTTGCTTTGACTAGGTTAAAGCGTGTTCTCGATCCGCCTATTTCAGATCTGCTTTGCTGTCAACAACAGTCATCTTCAGTATGAAAATCACTGTATAAAATGGTGATTTTCAGATTGCTATTACTATTGCTATAATAAAACCTTTCTGACCTTATTTGACTCTGTACCAGAATTTTTCTAGATGTTAAATCGACATATACGTAAGCGAAATCTGATTATCAAGAATTTCATACCAAGAAGATTACGGTTTTAGACAACAAATCAACTCGTTTTGACTTATCTTCACTTTTTTATTTACTTATTCCTAATGCATCAAAAGGCGGGTTTAACCTAGCCAAAGCAATAAAATAAAGAACAAATTTATTTAGGGTTAGCAGAGGTGGGCTCAGGACACGGTTTGATCTAGTCACAGCACTATAATGGAGATTCAAAGCATACTCAAGGTGAACGAATCTAATAGCTTTCTGTATGAAGATGGGTCTCTTAAGACCCATCATCATACAGAAGGCTATTAAGAATTAATTTTTTTAGCTCTTCCCCGTGTTGCTCTGACTAGGGCTGGATGCGCCACTGGTTAGTCTCTCCTAAGATTAGAATCCGCCATTGTGATATTGTTTTGTAAGTGATCCTCGTAATAGACTTTGTGAAGAATGTTTTGGCGGATCCAGCTCTGCTGGAGAACTAAAATGTTTTAATTATTAATAGCTTTTAAAAGCAATTAAAAATTAAATGAGTTTAAGTCTTCGTTGTACTGCTGTTACTAGGTAAAAACATGTTCTGAGTCCGCTTCTGCAGTTCATTTCAATGATCGCCAAACATTATTTATTAAACTTACTATTTTCAGCGCTCATTGAAGAATCACCAGGTTTAACCTTATCACAACTTGGTGCGTTGGTTTGAAAAAGATTTGTTTTTACTTCTTCCCCATTACCAATTTCATTCGATGTATACACCTTAACAGAAGAAGGAAGTTTATGATAATCTAGCTATGATGCTTTTATTTAAGGAATTTGGAATAAAACTCCAAATTTCTTTAGGTTGTTTAATAAACTCCTTAATGGATAACATCAATTTCTATGCAGTGCTATGACACCAATGCTATATTTATCCATCACAAAGAAGCTAATTGTATCCCATCTTGCTAAATATAATGCAAGTATCCTATGCAAACAGAGTAAAAGCTTTCGTACATTATGCTACCTAAGCACCCTAAACAACTGTGAGGAGTATGAGAATGGTGTTTGTGAGAACTTATAGTATTTTTATACGCAACTTTCCGCTAAAATAGTCTGCCGTGAAGATTTGAATAAGCGCCCAGCTTCTTTTAACCGCCCCTCTCGAATAAACGCCCAGGGTATAAATCAAAATTTGAAACAAGCGCTCGCCTCTTTTAAGTGCCCACCTCCAATTAGCGCCCACCCCTCAAAAGGAGGCGCTTATTTGAATTAAGAGCTGTATAGCATGCAGCATGGGCATTTATTTGAAATAATAAGTACATGTTTACAGAAATTAATGCTATAGCGGATTTTTTCATGATTATCTATTACTCTAGAGTCAATAATTTCCTATGCAGTCCCTTCCTTTTGTGTTTAAGTTCAAAAATGTTTCGAAAAAGGGTATGGTTATTGGACAATATTTTGAAAAATGTAATAAGCGCCCGCCTCTTTACCGCATTCAACAAAATGGTGTCTAAACACTATACTTATTACATTAAACTGGAGTGATACTAAATATATATACAATTGCTCGAATTAGACCTTTGTTTTAGAGTAGACCAAATCTTGATTGGCATAATTTAGGATTGACCATTGACAATCAAATTTATTCAAAACTTGATACTACTGAGTTAGTTAATGCTTAGTTAAATGGACACATACATGCTTTAACAACCCTGAAGCATTTTGATTCAGGATTGTTAAAGCGCGTGTGATCATTTTGTCACAATCAGGTGTTATCCGGTTGGTAAAAAGTGGATGTAATAAGAACAAGACGCAAAGACGCGTGAACTATCTCGCCACACATACACTTTCTATCAACGTCATCTCCAATGTTTCTTATTTCTTATTCTCATGTTTTGGAATTTTGCAAATAATTTAGTAGCAAATAACCATAGATCGTCTTATCATTTTATACGTACCCCTGATCATCGAGAAATTGAGGTTTTAACTGCAAGGCCTTGTGTTGCAGAATGTAAATCTGACTCGAGTTCACTTCAAATACTTTGACACTCGACAAATAATTCTTGGCCATAACACACTCACTTCACGCATTCCCTATCCCGAACCTTTTTACCGGTCCCCTAAGAGTTCGAGAAATTAAGAATCCCTTGCATGGATGGATAACTGCAAGTAGAATTGAAGAAATCCGATTTAACTTGGACTGAGCAATACCTGAGTATATTTTTGCTACAATTTTCGCTATCTTGTATTTAAAATAAGGCCTGTCATACGATAATAATGACAGCATATATAACGTCATTATCGTTTCACCTATTCTACTATTCCGTTTTTCAAAGAAAACAGTAAAAAAATAAAATAAAATGACGTTTTCCGAAATGATGTAATTTCTATCCTATTATATGTCTTATCATATTACGCACTAATACAAAAATACCACTATTAATTATTAAAATATCTTAAAGGATACTCGTTAATCAGGTATTTTTATCATTGAAATTATAGGCAAATATTTTTCCAAAATTATGTGTTACTCATTCCTTGAATATAAGTTTATAATAGGTTATTATATGTATAATGGTTTCATTGTGACAAACTGTGAATTAACGGATGCTCTCTCATTTGTTGTGTTTAAAACGAGCACCTTACCGAAACCTTTAATAATAAAACCTCTTTTCCAGCTGAAAATGTAAATACGTTTCTGACGGACGGACAGAATGCAAACCAAACTCTCTCTGCTGCGCGAGATAGAATTAGTATTAGATCAATTCTGTTTGGTAAGCGTCGGATTTAATACTAGCCTAAGCTGGTCGAAGTTTAATACTTGTTTGAACAACTTGACCCTAAAGTATAAAAATTAAGACCGTAGTAGGACCACATACTATCACTTACTGTACATCTCATAACGCTTACTCCACATGGTCTGCTAAATGTATAGTGAGCATTACTGATGTTATTTATCGTGTATACAATAGATGTTTCATTTATTTTATCACATTTGAAATGTACTCTAATAGATTCCGATCCAAAATATTCAGGTTGTCCAAATGATATCTGAATGGTATTATTGGCTACCAAATAATGTTTAAAACTGTCTTGGTCAATTTTACCAGGAACTAAAACGAAAAAAACAACAAAAAACTAAAAAAACTAAAATGCGACAAAATGCGACAAAATGCATTAAAAGTAGTCGTTCAGGAACACTGCTTACCAAACCACTCTTAGCTTACCACTGCTTACCAAATTTATGTTTTACTTTAATTTTATCATGCAACCTGCAAAACTCCAGATTTCTTCAGGGTTTTTGATGAAATTGTAAGGTGTAACATATAACTTTTCTTACAGTAGAAGTTATATGAACGTGTTTCATTTGTTCTCCGAACTAGATCCACTAATGTCATTGTACGCTTTCGAAAATAACACCGTGATGGAGTTAGTTCAATAATGATAAATATTGATTAG
Organism: Bougainvillia muscus; assembly: GCA_032352715.1. Lineage (NCBI taxonomy): Eukaryota > Metazoa > Cnidaria > Hydrozoa > Anthoathecata > Bougainvilliidae > Bougainvillia > Bougainvillia muscus. The sequence continues at coordinate 6,744 of JAUCNQ010116207.1, forward strand.
GCAATTTCGCCTTAGATTTACCTGCTTTTCACTAATGATAAATCCCACAAAATGGACAGCAACAATTTACTGCAGGATTTTTAAATCAGGTATGACCATTTAAGGATAGTGTAAACCCAAAACACATGTTCAGGATAATGTTTAATATCTTTTGAACCACTGAGATTCGTATGGTGAAAGTATACATTTTTGAAATCGTCTTGTTATTGCCTATCAATGAGCTATTTTTTTTATCCCCTACAGATGTGTCAGTAAGATAAAAGAGAATCCAAGTCCCCTCCACGTCATAACAATCGTCATAGGAAGAGCTAAAAAAAATTCTTCATTTTTTTATTTAGTTAAAGATTTGGAATTTAATGGATAAAATGAGAAAAAAAGAGAATTTTCCTACTTTTTTTACTGGATAAAACTTAACTAAAGGGGTGTGAAAAAATATAATTGAAAACCTTACCAGCTTTTGATGTTCGAAATACAACTTTATCATCTGTGCAATCTCTGGGTGAATTTAGATTTGAGATGGATGCTTCATTAAATGAACAAACGTCAACTTCATATTGGGAATATGGTAACAGATTTGTTTTAGTATAAGATAAATCTGCTATATTATTTGCCCATTTTAGTCTATCGCAAATTCTTGTATTTTCATTGTTTTTACGACAATTATGAATATTTTCGACATTATATCTTGTTGGTAGAGATATATCATTATATAATGGTGGTTGCCATGTAAAACTGACTGAAGTTGCTGTTTTCATTTTTAACGTAAAATTTAGTGGTGTACTTGGAATTCCTAAAAAAAATAATATAATTCTGTCTGATTTTAAGGATTTTATCATACAACCTGCTGAAATCTGGAGTAAACAGAAAGATATTTTGTCTAATTTTATTTGCTTGACTAGATTAACAGTTGTTCTGGATTCTTCTATGAATAACTCTTACATGTCCGAGCCCAAGAGTAGGCAAACACCTGCAAAGAAGTGCATTCCTTCGCAGGCACTTGCCCACTATTTTTAAGCTTCAAGAACCGACTCTGCTCTTACTATAACATGGTTTGCTATACGCCAGTGATTCTGTATATCTTCTGTAGTAAAGATCTTCACATCTACATTTTTTGAAATCTGTTGAACTGTAACTATTTACTCCACATTCTGTACATATTGCTCCATCAAAGAACTCATTGTTTGTACAATCTATAAATAAAAACAACAAAGAGAGTCAGCAGGGGGACATTACGTAATAAACAGGCCCGGTGTAACAGTATATAATAACTAGCCATTATTTAGGAAACTATAACTCCCAGAGTCATATTTTACTGTCAAATAAGTGCTCCCCTTGTAAAATGTAGGAAATTCGTTATTTCCCAGTAAAATATCAATCCCCGGAAATATTGAATGAAACTGTTACAGTGCGTGCGTTCGAATCATTCTCCTGCAAATGAATTTTTAGTTGTATCTTCTTTTATTATAGCGAATTTAAAATTTGTTTGAAGATATTATGGCGTTGTGTTATTGTTTTTATTGCCTTTTTGGGAAAACAAAGAGCCTATTAGCTGAAGAATTTGAAAGTCTCTCATTATACTGGGAATAAGTGATAAGGAATCTTGTAATCAATAAATCAATGAATCAATGAATCACGATGAACGCGTAAATGTTTGGCCAATATAAGGATTTATAAAAGTATTGCCGTTGAATGTCGACAATACGTTAAGATTGGTGTTATAGGGAGGCCTATATTCTGGTTAGGTTAAAATAACACTCAAATAAAACTCGAAAGGAAGTCATTATTAACTAGAAAGAAGTGACTCCCCTGAGTCATAATTTACTGCGGTAAACATTCACTGTGGAGTCATTATTTACTAGTAATGGAAGACTGGGTAGTGCGAATTGAGTACTTATTTACGGTGACAACGGATCCAAGAATAGGCAAACACCTGCGAAATACTGTAAAATTATGGTTGTTTCACACTTTTTTTCAGGCAATCGCCTACTATTTTCAAGCTTCTAGATTCGACTCTGAAAGAGATGTTCATTTTTTGCACTTGTTTTTGATAAAACAATATAATCACAATGCATTACATCTTTTTAATGTTGGTTCACACTTCATTCACCTAGTCACGTGACTGAGCGAATGCAAGAAATAGTGGCTTTCGATTGGCTGGTATCAGTCGCAGTCGCTTGGTAGTTTAAGAAAATTCAACTACTGTAGCGTGTTCGCAGCGAACAGGTGAATACACTGTGAACCCACCATTATAGACCAATATGATAGTAAATAGTAATCACAATAATCAGAATGTTTCAACGATCACTGCATAAAAAGTTATGCTATCCTTTAATGATTTTATCAAACAACGTGCTTAAATCTGAAGTTTAACTACATATTTCAGTAGGTTGCATGATAAAATCATTAACGTAAAACATCATTTTTTGCTGCAACGATAATGGAATGGAGATTACAAATTGCTTCATTTTCATTTCAGAAAAAGGGTTATTGTGCTCTTCTTCTTAGGGTTCGTCTCAAAATTTCGCTTCAATTCGCTTCACGAATCGCTTCATTTTCACCTCAGATGAAGTGTTATTGTGCATACAAAGTATGCACAATAACACTTCATCTGAGATGAAAATAGGCAGAAATGATGCGAATTTATTAAGCGAATTTTTGTGGACGGTCCTTATTTTGCTAGATTACTTACTTTGACATTGTATTCTTCCAAATAACACGAAGATGACAATAATAGTTAATATATACATTATTTTATATAATACAATTTGTATGTAATTTGTAAATAACTGTAGTTAACTGTAAAATAAACAAATAGTCACCATTATTAACAACAACAACACGCAAAGGCGGACTCGGGACACGGTTTTACCTAGTCACAGGACTGTTATATAGATTCAAAGCATACTCAAACTCATTAATTCCTAATAGCTTTCTGTATGAAGATGGGTTTCTTAGACCCATCATCATTCAGAAGGCTATTAAGAATTAAAACGTTTAGCTCTTCCTCGTGTTGCTCTGACTAGGGCTGGATACGCAACTGCGAACAAAATTAGGATATAATCACCACCTATGTATATGTTACTTGTTGTTGAATGATTTAAAGAATAGTTGCGAAACGAGAAAACATCGGGCTTTTTTGTATGATCACTCTATACCAACTGAGCAATGATTGCTGCATAAAAAGTTATGCCAGCTGGCACACAACGCTAAAACAACGTTGCAGCAACGTTATTACAACGTTATAACGTTGTGATAACGTTGCTACAACGTTGTTTTAACGTTGTGTGCCAGCTGGGATGTTATCCATTAACGATTTTATCCAACAATTGTTTATGCAGTGTAATTTAGACATTGTATGTGTTCTGATAAATACAACATTTCTGTAAAGATACATGCATGTGTATTCAATATTCTGAATTTTTAAGTTGCAAATATGATAAAAGCAAATTTCAAAAGCGAGAAAGTTAAGCAATGCAAACAAAACTACAACTTTATATGCAAACCAACGCTGCTTTCATCATGAATGAGTTTCAACAATAGTGCACGCAAAGCAATTAAGAATAGTGTATTCATAACGAAACTTGAGGATTTAGTCACATATATTGTATTATAAGATGCGAAACCAAAGAAAAAAATCGACTTATGGCTTTCCATTCAACAGTAATATTTAAAATAAATAGATAGAATTGGCACTGCGCAAAATCAAGCTGTATTCGGACCTTTATACTTGGTCTAATCCCATATTCAGTCCGTATACGTCGGTATTACGACAAAATTCTCGCATTCTGTCGTAATACGGACGAATACGGACTGAAAATAAGTCCGGATACAGTTGGATTTTGTGCAGTGTGGATAACTATTACTGCCCGTGACAAATCCAACGCTTATCAGAGCATCACAATGGAGAACTAGAAGTTTTAATTCTTAACTCTTTGAAAACAACCAAGCCAAAAATTTTATACTAAGGAATGATGCCTTCAAACCCATTTACCAGTGGATCTACGGGCGAATATGATGCACATGCTGCACTCCTCACGAGAAAAGAAATTATATTGTCAAGCATAGGGAGTCTTCTAATCTTGACATTACAAGTTCCTTTTTCTCCTATCAAAAAATAAAACAGTTATTATGCGGTGCAATCACTGCATTGACAAGCAGAGGATGCTCACCGTCGATATGACGGTTTAATTACTGAACGACTCCACACTATTTTGAATTCATGTATGCTTACACGGATAGAACAAATTATCTGTATTAATCATTATTTTAAGCATGCATACTTATGGGGCGCCGCCATGGACAATATTGGCAACTCATTACTTTCATGCAGAAGTAGATATTTCGCATAGAAAAGTCAGTTATACCGTAGTC
>JAUCNQ010116218.1:0-11114 GCA_032352715.1 Bougainvillia muscus
ATTCATGGCATAGCTGTTCCATTATTAAGTTCCTTTCTAACATAATGGGATTGAAGAAATGGAACTCTTCACGACAAGTAAGTTTAAACTTGATTCATAGCAGTCTGTGAATAAAACCTCCCTTTATAATAGACTCAATATATTCCATTGGCAATATGTACCTGCTTTGCTCAGAATGTACAAATTGCTCATAAATAGCTCAATATGGCACGAAGATATCTCTATCGCAAATTTGTATTTCATAGACGCTTGTAAGTCGGTACGGTATGTTCAGATTTACAAGAGTATTGTTGAATCATGCTGAAGTGATGCACTGCATGAAATATGGAATAATCGGACACAGACTGTAAATTTTAAAGACACAACCGGAACGAGATTATGTCTAGAAATTGAAGAATCGGGCACAGTCTGAATCAGATTATCCCCCCTTTCACGCAGTTAAGGGAACACTGAAAGGAGGCATACATTTCCTTAGCATAACTGCTGGTGTCCTGATTGATACCAGCAGGAGCTAAAGTTTGCAGCATAAACTTTCGCAAATCGATCAATCAAGTTTTTTTTGCATGAATGATTGGCACATTATAAAATAAAATCATAAATAGAATCATTCAATAAAGTGCTAAATTCATTCAGAACGAGAGATAATTGGGTTTCGATATTGGCTCGCAATTTGGGTATGATGTTTAAATGAATTATTGCACATCATTTTAAAATAATAAGGATTGAAATGAAATATATTCGAATATTCGAAATTTTGTGCACTGTACTACAGTACAATTTTGAGTTCGGGATTCCTTCAAGAGCAGGGACACTCGTTCGAGTAAATATCTGGAGTTTATATAGTTTTTGGTGGTCGAGTACTAGTTTCTTATTAATGGGTTTCTTATGCAAAAAATGCGTAGGCAAACATTCGCGAGAATACATTAGCTGACAATGTAGGCTACACAAGAGAGATTTAAAAGTTCATGATAAAATGATCCTGGGTACGAAGTTGCGTCTGTCTTATCACGAATCTTTAAACACATCAATCAAATGCAAATGTATTGTTTGTTACTTATGTTTTCAATTCGATAACATACTTTCGGCACAATATCAATGATGTCAAAGATTTGTTATTAATACATTACAGTAAGCTACTTTTAGTCATCGACTTTTAGTCTATCGCAAAATACCAAGTAAACAAGTCAAGTAAACAATTCATGACATTAGTCAATCATAAAGCCTTATCGCCTAAGACCAGTTGTGCATTAATTGGTATCCAGGCTGATTCTGTAAGTTTTTGATGAACCTTCGCCTTCGTCTGTCTACGCAGAGGTTCAGTAATAAGGTAAATACTTTGAATTTTTTAAACCAAAACCACCCACGCAAGACCCACGCGAAATTTATTTAGACCCACGCAAGACTCACGCGAAATTAATTTAGACCCACGCAAAAAAAGTATGGACCCACGCAGAAACATTTTAGACCCATGCAAAAAAAAATTAGACCCACACGAAAAAGGTTCTGACTCACGCAACTCACGCACCCATGTCACCCACGCACTCACGCTACCCACGTAGGCATGCAACTCACGCAATTTAGTACACTCGGAATCTAAAGTCATACCATTTGCATCTCAGAAGAAGTGTATTTACGCATAATAAGTATACAAAAAGACACTTCTCTTGAATACCACATTTCAAGACTTTCATCATCTTATTCTTAAGTTTTAAAGCCGTGCCATTTGCATCGCAATACCTGGTACGTTTTTTTTAACTTCTTCATTTCTCCAAAAGCTATCACTACTCCTCCTCCGAGGCACCACTAGCCACTATTAAGAGAGAAGTTACAAATCTCTCTCAAGTTGTTAGTTGATCTCTGAGCTTTAACACACCTCTACCAACCCTGTGACTCTGAAACATAGCAGTCAGCACTTAACAGAGGAACAGGTTGACCACAGTACTTCCAGGGACTTGACACTGAGAAGATCCTCTGTCTGGATTCGAACTGCAGACCCCTCAATTATGAGCTCAATGTGCTGCCACAGTGCAACTACTTCACTCTTCTGAATGAAAGTTGAAACGAATTTCGGTACGAATTTTGCATAAGTTTTAACATATTTGTCTAGTCATTCTACTCTCAACTTCATAATATACTTTTTAAGGGGCAAAATTTTGTATCCCAAATCACACCATTTTCATTCAGATGAAGTGTCTTTGTGCATGCTTCAGATGAATTTCCATATATATTTTGTGTACTGAACTATTCTTCATTATTTTTGTTCACCTTTTAGATTCGATGTTAAAAGTGAATCCATCAGAACGTCCTGATGTTGAAGATATATACGCTGAACTTGTTTCATTAGCAGAAGATAAACAGATTGATTTAAAAGCTGCAATAATTGTAAGATATTCTCCTTCCCCTTTCATTCACTTTACATAAAAAGAAACTTACTATACGTCTTATCTATGTTCTAAGTGAACACATAGTAAATCAAATATTTACATTAGAATTAGTCAGTATTAGAAATAGTGAGGATCGAATTCACACCAAGTTCACCCCACTGGTTGTAGAGCAAAGTGCTAATCAACTGCCTTAATCCAGATCAAGGTTTACGTGGTGAGAGTCGATTTATCCATCCACATGGTGACATCATTAATTTCTGTTTGTCATTTTTCATGTGAGAGTTAGGGATCGTCTCAAAAATTCGCCTAAATTCGCTTCACAATTCGCTTTATTTCTATTAATATTCATCTCAGATGAAGTGTTATTGTGCATACAAAGTATGCACAATAACACTTCTTCTAAGGTGAAAATGAAGCGAATTGTGAAGCGATTTATGAGACGAACCCTTAGGAAGTGAACTCGCTCCACTGTAATGTTCTATCAGGGCAGAGGTTCTCCTGGCTCTCACGCAGAGAATTTGTTAATTAGTTATAATTTATCTTTTCTTTCTGATTTAGGAAGGCAAAATTCCTCCTGTTGCTACTCCAGAGCAAGGTATGTTAATCTTTGTATCAACTGTAGTCTAAATGCTCTATCTTTTTTTATTATTTATGAAACTCTAGTTTGAAATGCTACCTAATAGTTGTTGAAAAATAAAGGTTTCTGTGGAACAGGATCGGAATTTTCCTACGTTATTAATATTTTGATTTTGAAAACAAATTTTATTACTTCTGAGAACTGTGTATTAACATTTTGCATGATTTCCCCTTTTTATGTAATATCTAGGGTTTTAACTGTTAGTTGCATGAAATATTAAGAACCATTGATTTTTTTGTTTAAATCATGATGCCATGTTCGAACTAAAATTGATATATTCTTTTGTTGCACATTTTAGAACAAGCTGTCACTCCTGCTGGCCAACCCGCAGGAAGTTCTGTGTTGCTAGGCAACGTTGTAAACAAAGCTGGTGCTTTATTTAGTAATATAAAAGATGCTTCTTCTAAAATGATGCATAGTGTGGCAGGGTAAGGATGCGCGTTTAGACAAATTGATACATAATGCAGCAGGTTAAGAAGTGTGTTTTTATAACTGTTAGTATAGACTTAAATTAATCAGTAGCGGTCCAACCTTAGTCATAGTATAACGCTGGAGAAAAATTTACTGCTAAAAACATAGTAATGGGTCTTAACAGAGCATATATTTTAATTAATTATGAATTTAGTCATCGTTTTACTGCTGTGACTAGAATGTCATAAATTGACCTCTCCTTATTTATTTATTACGAATATTTATACGGGATATTTACAACTGTACATATTCACCTTAGATGAAGTGTTATTGTGCATACAAAGTATGCACAATATCACTTCATCTGAGATGAAAATTAATACAGGATATTTACAACTGTATCAGTACAAAGTTTTAGATTCAGATTTAATTTTTAACAGTTAAATCAGGGCCGCATCAAGGCTTCATTTGGGCGCTACCGGTTCTGTAAATACAAACTAAGCTAAGATTCCATAGTATTAGCTTGTTGGTAGAGTTTGAGTGAGGCCGTTAAGCAGCGTTCATTCACTCGCAAATATAACAATACTTTATCGTTATATAACATACGGAAATTATTTGACCTTAACAACGTTAAAACAACGTTCTTTCACTTGCAAAACACACAATCGGATGAATATATGCATCATGAACAATGTTGTCTTATCTCAGTTGTAAATGTATATACATTACTAAAATATTGTTGCCGAGTTTGGGCGCCCATGCCGGTCTACGAGTAAAAAACTACGTCTGGATACGGCCCTGTAAATATACTGCTGAGTGTGCGCATTCTATTTCTGTAACAGATTGTCATCAAATCACACTTGAGTTGAAATTATCCCACTATGTTTTAGATATGTTCGCAGTGATTTAGATATAACTTACATTACTTCCAGGCTGTTAGGTGAGTGAGCATTTTAGGTACCGTCAACGAAATACATATCGCAATACGAACCATTTTCATCACAGAAGAAATGCTTTTGTGCAGAAACACTTATTGTGTATGAAAATTGATACGAATTTCGATACGAATTTTGTAGACGGTCCCTTACTTTCGGTCTTGTTAAAGCATGATTTACTGCATGTATTCTTTTTTCCAAGCTGGAAGTCAATCAAATTTAAACTTGAGCTGTACCACAGTTTTGTTTCCACATATATTTTTTAAATTAATAGGATATAAATAAGTACAAACAACCCCACTCCGGCCTCTCACAATTTACATAAAACTGCTGATCCTTATTCACAAATATGATTGATTTGATCCACAAATAATTGCTTGGATGTTCAAAGAAAAACAATTAATTGTGCTATAATGCCATGCAATATAAGGGCCCAAATGTTTCATACGTAATAGATAATATTTTTTAACAAGATGTGCATTGTTTTCATAGTGATGTCATTTCCAGCCGATGGTATTGAAGCAACTTATAAAAATAATATTGACGACGTGCGAACATATCTGGATTCCAAACACACAGATAATTATGTTGTAATAAATATCTCACAAAGAAATTATAGAACTGCAAAATTAAATGATAGGGTATGTATGAATTTTCTGAAATTTCGGAACAATCGGAATACCGGAACCGGGGTAACCTTGAAATACTTATCACACATCGAAATATGAGCTACAAAACGCTGTAAAAGCTAAATTACCATTTTTCACTATATTTTCGTACTTGATGACGTCATCGGAAAAATTCGGCTTATGCCGTCATTTTTTAGAACGGTCTTAGGCTGAATATACTCTGTGCCAAGTTTCATCCAAATAGCACATGTCCAACAAAAGTTAGGTAGGGGGGCATATATGCATGAATCTGATTTTCACCCGTTGCTATCACAAGCTACGTTAAAGGTATAAATATTCGTGGGTATTAAATTTTGCGAATTTTGCTTAAATTCGCCAAAATTAGTACCCGCGAAATAACAGTGATTTTCTCCATTCGCGAAATTAAGTACCCGCGAAATTTAAATAATGTTTTTTTAAACAATTAAAAACAACAGTGGAAGTGAATGGAGGGAAGAGAATGACACTAAACGAAGGTATTTAGCTTGATATGGCGAAGATTAGTTTAGGAACCCTGTAATTTCTTGAAATATGGCTATTTTAAGATAATCAAGAATCTAATTTGATTCTCTACTCACGAAATTTTATACCTACAAAATGTAAATTTTGCACAAAGTCGCGAAATTAAATACCCACGAAACTCAAAATTTGTACTGGACAATATTTATACCTTTAAGGTACATCGCTTGCAAAACCTGTCTGTTCTTGATTTTCCAGGTGGGCGAATCTGGTTGGTACCTAAAATGTTACTCTCGCCCACTATGTTGCCCCTTAATAAAACCTGTCTGTTATTATTTATTTCAGGTATATGAATCGGGTTGGAATCCGAAACGTGCGCCTCCACTGTCCAAATTAGTCTCTTTATGTCGAAAACTTAGTAATTTCTTGAAACAAAATAAAAAGAATGTTGTAGTTGTTCATTGTATGGTAAGTTTAAAAATTTTATTTTTTTCATTTTTTATCTCAGAAGGAGTGTCTTTGTGCATACTTTAGTATGCACAAGGACTCTTCTTGTGTGATGAAAAGCATGATATTAGAGGAAGAAAAAATATTTCCAAGATATGTTTGTATGGTTATTTGTAACAAAAATACTATCGCAGTAGTATGTTCTGAATATTTTGAATTTACTCTTTGCTAACTTATCTAGCAACGCCTTTTAAAGGTAATCAAGTACTCGGGTAACATTAAGAGGGAGGGGTGGGATTGTTCATTTTGGTTGGCTTGTTGCTGATATTTAGTGTTCGTCTCAATTTTTGTATGCACAAAAACACTTCATCTGAGGTGAAAATGAAGCGATTTGTGAATCGAATTGAAGCGAATTTTTGAGACGGCTCCTTAATTAGTTCAGAAATGTCTACAAATGCTACAATTATACTTTAATTATACTTTTAGTGAATAAAGATAATCTATGGGTGGGATTATCTACGACAGATTTCTCTTGAAACTGTACTGAAATGGTACCTTAGAAAATTGTTAAAGAGTACTTCTATAATAACTTGTTGTTTTTTGTTTAGGATGGTAAAGTCTCTTCTTCCCTTCTTCTTCAAGCTTTTTTCTTATTTTGTAAATTATTTTCAAAAGTCTCCATGGCAGAGGATTTATTTAATCTAAAGCGATTAATGGTTGGACAACCAATAGAACTTTCACCGTCACAAAAGAGGTGTGTATCAAGTTCATTTTCACTTCATGAGATGTGTCTTCGTGTGTCCGTGTTATCACAAAGACAATTCTCTTGATTTGTAAATGGTAGAATTATGAAATAAGTGTGTTACGATTGCTAATAGCATATATTTTCGTCAAAATCGTGGTGTACATATGAAAGTTAGGTTCACAGTTCATAAAGTTAAGTTAGCAACGATCCTATATCGTGAAATGGAGATTAAGTGTGATTTTTGTTTTTAGTTAAAAACAAAAACAAATTAGTGGTCTATATATGTCGAGTATTTATTTTGAGTAACTTCAGATTTTGGTCTGATGTGTTCTTTTCACACTAATGGGGTACGTACTCACTGGTTAGGCGGTGTGCTGGTAATGCGAGGGTGATGAATGCTAGAAGTTCGAATTCCACCAAGAGTTATAATTCAAATAAGCTAGGTTAAATGTAAACCATCAGCATAATACTACTAGAACTACATCTAACAAATTAAGCGTAAATTGGAGGAATGTATCAGGGCCTACCAGTCCAGTACATACTAGCGTGATTCCTAAAATCTGAGGTATACATTCAACAATCAGGCCCACATCAGCTTCCACTGCCAAATCCTCAGCCTGGATAAAAAAACTAAAAAAAACCCAACCTATCAAGCAATTATGTTGGTCGAATAACAGAAGCTACTTTTCTTTGTTCCAGGTACATTGGTTATGTTGGTCAACTGGTTGCTTCTCCACGTTACGTTCCTCATAAAAATACAATATTTTTGAAGAATTTCACTTTATCTACTGTACCTATTTTCAATAAAGCTAGGTAAGGTATTAAACATTTTGCATATCAGAACTTTAGATTGCTCACGACAGACCGCTGAGAGTACAAACTCAAAAGAAAAACATGGCCGGTGTCAAAGATTTTCGCAGCGATTCTAATCTTGATGATCTTTTCGCATACATGATGGTGGGGAATTAAATTGTGAAATACAGTACTCAGGGCCTATTCTGGAATAGGAGGGCAGCGTCCGATCAGTCGAGAAAGAGTAATGTTTATGTTATAGAGACCTAAAAATAGGTCTAATATTTTTAAGACTCTTTTATAAAAGTTACTGATGCTATATGAACATCACGTTGCTCATGACCTTGTGACACAGTTTTTCTCCTTTTAGGACTGGTTGTCGTCCATTCATTGAAATATATGAAAATGATCAGAGAATATTAAGTACAGCACAAGAAATTGATCAAATGAGGTAAGAGAGACCGTCAACGAAATTCGAATGGGAATTCGTATCAATTTTCATACAGAAGGAGTGTTTATGTACAATAACACTTCTGCTGTGATGAAAATGGCTCATATTTTAATACGATTTTTGTAGACGGTCCTTTAGGTTATTTTTATGGCATTGTTTATACTCATTGGTGTTACACTATCTTAAAACTTCGCTTCATTCTTATCAATTTTCATCATAAGTGTCTTGGTACATACTTGTAAAACTAATATTCAAACTATAGTTTGCTGCGTTAACTAAATTTGATAGATACCTCCTTAGATAGAACAACAAAGTAGAGAGCAAGAAAAAATTATATTTGATGTCTAACAAATGGTCATTAGCCTTAAAAAGCCTAATGATTATTAGTTTATGACCGTACAAAAGTTTGTATTAATTAACAGCATAATAAGAAGAAGTGTTCTTGTAAATACTAAATATGCATAACGACACTTCTGCTCTTATGAAAATAATACGATCTTAGACTATTAAAAGTTAAGGACGACTTTGATTCTCTATCCGCTGTTTAAGGGACCGTCCACAAAATTTGTATTATAATACACACCATTTTCATCACAGAAGGAGTGTTTTTTGTGCATACCAAGTATGCACAAAAACACTCCGTCAGTATGAAAGTTGATACGAACTTCGACACGTATTTTTGTGGACGGTCTCTAAAACATGTTCTAGATCTGCTTGTTTTGATTGTGTGCTTTATACCTTAAGTAGATTAATTTTCGCAAATTTTGCGCATTCGCGAAAAAAAGTATCCGCGAAAAATCTGAAAACAGTAAATTCGCGAAAAGAAATCCTCGCGAAATTCCCAAAATGAAATCCTTGCGAAAAAAATCTAATTTTGTAAGATTTTTTTGTTTCTTCATTTACAGTGTTAACTTATCAGCCAATTCATTATCAGTCACTGAGACATGCAAGGATGACATTTGTATGACGTTCGTTTGCCAAAAAAAGGTTTTTGTAAAATATCTCAATACGTTGGATTTGCCAAAATTAGTATTCGCGAAAATTGATCCGCTTAAGGTATATAGCATCCAGGTTATGCAGGACTTTTAATTGTATGTCATTCTGTCATCTTAGATGAAGTGTTATTGTAACACGTAAGTGTTACAATAACACTTCATCTAAGATGACGCTGCCCCGTATATTATGATAGTGAAAGTGGCCTTGTTATGTAAAATATTTTTAAAAAAAAATAGCTATTTTTAGGGCTCTTTTACATAAATATTTCCCTCATTATACTGGGATGACGCTTTTCTGTAGAGAATACACAGTGCTTTTCTTTCTGTAGGGAATATACCGTTCAAGATGATAAAATCGTTTTTCAAACACATGTTCGTATCAATGGTGATGTTACCATTATGGTTCATCATGGCCGATCAACACTTGGTGGGAAGGTGCAAGGAAAGTTGACATCAATAAACATCTTGACGTTACAATTTCATACTGGTTTCATGGCCAAACAACATAATACGTTTAGTTATACTATGTACGTTTTTTTAAAGGAGACCCTAAAGGTGGATTTCCACTTAAGAAATTTGCACCGCGTAGCGTATAATTCTCCGCTGAGCACATGCGCAGATTAATTTTCAAAGTTGAAAATTAATCTGCGCATGCGCTCAGCGGAGAATTGTACGCTACGCGGAGCAAATTTCTTGAGTGGAAATCCACCTTTAGGGTTCGTCACAAAAATTCGCTTTAATTCGCTTCGCAAATCGTTGACAGAAATGAAGTGAAATTTTGAGACGGTTTATATTGCAAAGTTAAGAATTTGCTTTTTTAAAGGGCGGTACACAACAAATTGGTTTGTTAACTGTATAATTTTCATCACAGAAGAAGTGTTTTTGTGCGTACTACTACACTCATTTCATCACAGAAGAAGTGTTTTTGTGCGTACTACTACACTTATTTCATCACAGAAGAAGTGTTTTTGTGCGTACTACTACATTATTTCGGATGGAAATTGTATTTTGAATTTATATTTGAGTTTGTAGGATTGCTTCATTTCTATCAATTTTCATTTAAAGAAGAAAGTGTCTTTGTGCATTGAAAGGAATTGTGAAACGAAAATTCATACAACTATAACAAATTAAAACGAAATCCTTCAACCGGTTCCTCCCTAAAGTGACGATTGTCATGTTTCAGAGTCATAGCTAGGGTTGGCGGATGGGGTGTTAAAGCTCAGAGACGGATTAACAACTTGAGAGGGCTTCGTGTAACTTCTCCTCTAGTAGTAGTGTCGTGGAGGAGAAGTAGTGATAGCCTTGGAAGGTGAACAAGTTAAAAAAAAATAAAAAAAAATAAAAAAATATTAATTAATGCTGTATGTTTTCTGTTAACCCTTTTTTGCACAATGTCCACAAATGGTCACACTCACTATCACAATCCTGCAGTAAAAACTGCAGGATTGTGTTAGTGAGTGTGACCATTTGTGGACACTGTGCAAAAAAGGGTTAAGGAAATATGAGTTTTCATACATCTTTTTAAAAGTTGTTACATAATTTAATTCATCGAAAAGATTGGAAATATTCTGTGTAGTGTCATTTAAGACAACTCAATGGAAGTTTGTGTCAATTATTTCGGAAAAACTTTCGGTGGAAAAACTTACGTTATGAATTTAATTTTATTACCGTAGATTTTATATTGGTTCATTTTCATATCAGGAAAAGTGTCTTTGCGCATACCTAGTATGCACAAAGACACTTTATCCTGAGAGAAAAATAGTACCGATGAAGATGATTTATTTATTCATCGCGATTAAAATACTTTTGTATTTACAACACTTCTTCAGAGGTGAGTGATAACGTATTAACCTTCCGTTTTAGGTCAGAATTGGATATTCAAGAAACTGCTGATAAATATTCTCCCAACTTCAAAGTTAGTTTAAATGTGAAATTTACTGATGAACTACCTGAAAATGTTTATACAGAACCTTGGGAGAAGATGCATGTTGATAAATTATCACCTTATGTTTGTTTTACATCAAAAGAAGAATATTGGCAACTATATGAAGAATTTGGTATGACTTCCTTGTCGTTGTTCTTATAGCTCTTACTGCTTGTCGTTGTTCTTATAGCTCTTAGGGACCGTCTCAAAAATTCGCTTAAATTCGCTTCACAATTCGCTTCATTTTCACCTTAGATGAAGTGTTA
>JAUCNQ010116229.1:0-11112 GCA_032352715.1 Bougainvillia muscus
CGTGGGGTATCAAGTGTGTTTGTATCTGTCCTTTCTTAAGTTTTGTAATTTGTGTTTACGAATAGAAAAAAAAAAAAAAAAAAAAAAAAAAAAAAAATCATTGACATATGTGATGTAGAATAATTTCTTCTGAAGCCAAATTGATTTTTATATAGTACCTTGTGTTTTTCAAAAAATCGATACAGTCTATTATATATTATTTTCTGAAACAGTTTGTCAATATTAGATAATAACGAAATAGGTCTATAGTTGTTACAATTAAGCTTGGAACCTTTTTTATGGACAGGGATGACCAAGGCAATCTTCAGCCTTTCAGGAAAGATGCCAGTAGCAAGACTAAGATTCACAATTATCCATGATGTCAGCAAAGTTACAATTGCGATTTAACTGAGATAAAAAATCTTTGAAGGTTTTCAGTTTGAGGGTGTAATTGGTTAGCAGGTGCAATTCTAGGAGGTTGGTCCTCACAATCCGTCAATTGGGGGAGAGAGCATTTTAAACATTCCCAAGAAAATGTTTCCTTGCTCGTGTAAGAGTTGTATTCAGCAGTGGTGATACCATTACATTGAATAGAGACCACTGTTCACAATTATCACAAGAAATAGCAAGATCGTTTCTACCCACAGTTTTGCCACACATACTACAAACATTTAGATCACACACAGTTGCCATAAAAAAAACAAAATAAAAAAAAACTTAATACATTAAACAAAGAGAAATATAATAGGAAAAAATAGTTTTTGTGACTATATCTTATTCAGAAATAGTAACTAGATTGGACTCTAGGGAGATGTTTAAGTTTAAGTTATCAAAACATATAAAAAAAACACCAAATAAAAAAAACAACCCGACAATAATAGCTATATACTATTTATAATATCACATAGATCAGAGTTCAGCTGAAAGCAAAATCAGGAAAACGGACTTCCAGTTCATGTAAATGATAAACTGAAATGAATTCCCTACCATCTACAACTTTAATTTTAATAGTGCCATTCGAAATCATGGCGTTATTGATTTTGTTAGCCTTTTTAAGTTTCCGTGCAAAATAAAAGAGTTCTTTGTAGGGTTTACACAGACTCTCATTATGAAATACCATAATATCTTGTTCAGAATTAAAAGTTCTTTTGTTTTAAGATCACGGAGTTTCATTTTATTTTGGCAATATTGCAATTGATAAAAAAAATCGGTGGCCGAATCGGTGGCCGAATCGGTGGCCGAATTAATTTATCAGTAGCGATAAAATATTTTTATCGCTGACCTTAAAACTAAAGAAATCCTTAACAAAACTGATAACGACTAGTGGTTTTTGAACTTTTCTTTCGAAAAGGAGTTGTTATGTGAAGTAGTATACGAAATGAAGCTTCAATGAAAACAGTTTAAGTTATAGATATTTTACCTTTAAGAGTTTTATCGCTCAATCAATGATGCTAACCTGAGGAAGAAGATTTGCTCAAAGCTATCTACAGCTTATGTTTGCACTATATAGTACATCAGAATTCCAAATAATTTCAGCTTACGTTTGCGTTACACATCCTGGAGGTTTTATATTTATCGTGGCTAGTCCCACTAAACTTTAGGGCTATACCCTGTCGCTTAATCCCAGGAGGGGCCATGGCTTAGGTGGACGGTTCTGGAGTATTTGATGCTCTTTAGAGCGACACAGTTCCACAGAAGAGATAGTGCTCTCCTATACAATCGCATGCAACACCTTATGATCACCTTGTACCATCTACCCAATTTCCCTCACATAGTATGGGTTGACCTGAGAATCAGCTTTTTCAGACATGTTCCCAAGCATGTCAAGCACGGGTATCAAACCTGGATTACAAATCCAATGACCATTAGGCCATGCTCCCTTATGCCTGCGTTTGAGAAACATAATTGTGAAAAACCATAAGAAAGCTTATGTTTCCAGGTTATGCCACCACATTTATTTTTGAGGACAATAATTTTTGGAACATAAATTTTTGGAACATTTATATTTGCGAATTGGCTTGACATCACAAAAATAAATGCTGCAAAATGCAGCCAGCCTCCCTACGTGAATCGCAAAAAATAATGTCGCAGAATCTGTGAAAATATGAAACCCCAATAATTAATGTCGCAAAATGCGAAAAGATTTTTTAAAATTTCAAATATTAATAATAGCTCGAAATCTCGACAGGACTGCGGACATTTTAATCATAATGAAGTCTAAGATCGCAAACATTTATGTCGCAAACTCCTCGATTCGCAAAAATTTATGTCGCAAAATTCTGTTGTTTTTACCTTCGAATCGTAAATATTTATGTCACAAAAGGTTGTAAAAATTAATGCCCGCAAAAATTAGTGTCCTTTAAAGTAACTTTGTTCCTGTTGCACATGCAAATTCACGTTAAATTGGATTTTTTTCAGCTAATTTATGCTTTAACTTTGCGTCGTTCTCTGTTAAAGATATATATTCCATTTTTCAATTATGTTGCGATGATGTTTTTTATACCTTAATCGAGATAGAAAAAGTTATGTACTCACTCAAGGTATCTTTAAAGAATATTGGACAGACATAACGGCTTGTCAGTTAAATGGTTTTTAATGAGATCTGGACATGTTTGGTTCAAAGGCTTGTAAATTCGTTTTGAAATCGCAGTGATGGGCGAATCCAGCTATAATCAGAGCATCATGATTGAGAAGTTAACGTTTTAAAGACCATCATCATACATAAAGCAATTTAACATTAACAAATTTGAGTCTCCATTTTACAGCTGTGACGAAAGAGTGTTCTAAATTTGTCTCTGTATCTCTAGTCAATAATACCTATTCGACTTCGAATACAATTTTATCCTCCGTGATAATATTTTATCAGTCTTCTAATGAAATTTTAATGCCAGCAATACTATTTTTATCGCACTTCTAATGAGCAATAATACCGATAATAATTTGTCATTCACCAGTGACATTTTCTCAATAAGGGTATCGATTTAGTGGTAATTTTCAGATAAAATCATTATCGGATTTTTGATTGGCCCAGCTGATTAGAGGAGCAAGGGCAGATTTCCACCACCTTGCCAAGAGTTTTTTAGACAAGATTTGATGATGAAATCATTCAGTTGAAAAGTTTTTTCGTCAGAGGTGGCAAAAGATGTACTGCAGAACAGTAGCAGTGTACAGGCAAACAACTAACACTGTGAACATTGCAAAATTCTTGGCGTACAGCAACGTTATAAAGGTTGTACGTATACATACACCCTTAAAAAACCCATTTGCACCCTGTACAGTACAGTTCCTTATAATATGCAGAGTTCCAATGACTTTCTACACACGCGTGTTAGCACTGTGGTATTCATACTGTATCCTCCTCCTGTTAAATCTGTGTCTTCTGCCAGTGGTTTCTGGTTTCTTTCAGTGGTTACATTACATGATTTTACAGTAAAATTTTAGCCGATTTTAGTCAATTTTAATTAGCCTCCCTATGGCTAGCCTTCCTAGGCTAACCTTCCCATCTCTCACTTCCCTTACACTGCACTGGTGATGTAAGAGAGCTCGTATATTTTATGTATTCATTCGTATTTTTATCATATCTTATTGACTCTCAATAAATTATAAATAAAATAAATTAAAATAAAAAATGAAATCTCGTTCTGGGTACAATACAGTTCATTCCAGGATCTTTTCACGTGACTCTCGTCATGGGATGAGTTCATGTATGCAAGATGAAAACTCATCTTGGGTAAAGATTTAACTTCTAATTGAGCACACTTTGCGGCCGGTCCCTTAGTTAACATTACCTACAATCTTAACTGTGTTGAGTGTTTTGAAGTAAAACTGATTTGGCCTGATCTCATTTTTGACACTTAAAATAATAGTTTAATAATGCCTGGAAATTGAGATTTTGACGATAACGTGCGTCAAGGCCTGGTTGCAGATTTACTCTATTAATTTCGACGGAACTTTATTCATTAACTTACACGGCATCAAAATCCATATCTAATCGCAATTTTTGTTAGTTTTGAGTATATATTATGCAGTGTTATTATTCCTTTATTATCTATATATGACAATAGGTGGTTATTTTGTTAATATTTGTTAGCAAAAATAACCATCTATACTCACAATCCTTCCAAAACGCTTGTTGACTGAAAGCTCTCATAACTACAATTAAAAAGAAGAAATATTCACACAAAGCACTTTGTCACCAAACAAACAGATAAATTTTAAGTAAGCAAGGTTTATCATGTCATAGACCTGATGATTTTACGTTGGGCGACGTTTCGAGAGATCCTTCTCTCATCATCGGGCAATAAAAACAAAAAATAAAAACAGATAAAGACTATTTCTACAAAAAATCTTTGCATAAAAATATTGAGCATAATAAATCTGCAAAATGATTGACTATAACATGCTTTTGGTTTGGAATTACTGTAACTCAATTGAATTAAAATGAGGTAGGTTTTCAGGGTTATTTTCAAGGTGTACCAAATCTAAGTGAAGATGTATTTAGGCGAAGTGGCGATTCAACCAGGTAAATGGGGGGGGGGGGGGTTCACTGTTTTTGACATAGTATATAAGTTGGAGCTAAAAGAATTTTATGCTTTAAAGCCCTGGTGTGTTTAAAAAGATTTTCAAGTTTACACTGCGAGTTTATTTTCGAGAGGGACATTAGATTGTTGTTGGATCCGTAAGTACGGTATAACAAAAATTCAACATAAAAGATGATTTCATATACTTACATTGCTTAGATTTGGTTGATGTGCCATGTTCCATGTTACACAACAAATGTTTGGCTAAATAAAACTGGTACCATGAACTTTTTATCTAAAGGGAATTATCCATTTTTAAGAATAAAATAAAACAAGAATCACAAGCAGGATTTTATTGTGTATACAAAGTAGGTACTGTATTGCCAACTTGTGAAGGTTTCACACCAGTGACTAGATATTTCCGAGTAGCGGCATGCTTTAAATACAGAGATATAACGTCGCTCATTACTATATTTTGCTTCATTTATCCGTCTTTTACTGGTCCGACAATAATTGAAAACTGTAGGCCTCGTCCACCCAAATATAAAGTAGTCTGCTTCAATTTCAACTAATGTGGACCTCCCCATCATATATTATATAAAATAACATGTAAAAACTGATATATGTAAACAACGCTACCTCTGCCTGTATCCTTGGCTGCGTAGTAGTATGGGACTGAAAGTTTATGTTTTATGTTTGAAAATTATATAACATATAGCATGACAGGATGAAGGGAGGGGGGGGGTAAAATACCGATATGTGATAACGACACACCATATCATCATATCACTAACACATATCTACGTAGTAGCTATTAGCTCCTAGCTGCCATATAAAATTATAAGACTTAAGACATCAAAAAATATAAAAGCAGTCGATTACGCGTAACTTCAAATCACAGGAGTGTAGGCAAAATACATAAAAGATTAAACACTGTAGTTAAATAAAATTGCATGGAACCCATTATCTGCTTCCTGACCTGTAATTTTCGAATATTATATGTTTACATTTGTGAGTCCCTTTAAATTTAGAACAGAACTCCGCATCGGTGCTACAGACTCTTTAAAAAATGAAGTTGAAAGTAGAGCTGCTAAACCGTTCGTGCGTGTTTGACACGGAGAAAACTGCGATGACGTACTGCTGAACAAGCACATTTGGGAGTCTGGAAATGCGTGAGATTGTTCTACCACCCTTCTGCGCATTTATTTTGGAAATCATGAAGTAAAGCAACACGAACATCAAATGTTGCGAATAAATATCGTGTTGAAACCGAAATAAAATATACTGTATATATATATATACCTTTGTTTGTCGTATATTATGGCTAAAACTTACGATTACTTGTTCAAACTTCTACTTATTGGTGATTCAGGTGTTGGTAAAACATGCGTTCTATTCAGATTTTCAGAAGATGCTTTCAACTCGACCTTTATTTCTACCATAGGTAAGAAACTGTCTCTCGAAGTGTCGGTGTCGCGTGACTGATGTAATGCGCTTTCTAGGTTATAATCTACTGCTTGAGTTACCTATGATTTTGGTGGTTGTGTTGTTGAAGAGTTATCCTAAAGCATGCGTATCTTCTTTTAGCGTGCAGCTTGTTTTTTTCCTTTGGTGGTGATCAATTCCCATTTTACACAACAAAAACTGCCATTTTTGGACATCCAGACGACGCTAAACGATCATATTTTCCTCTGCCGCCTCATCATATGTGACCTACTTGACGGCTTTGTGGGGTGTAAAGTTTTCGGTCTAACTTTTTACTATGAAAACTGTAAGTCATCCTTTGAAAACACAGTCATTCTCCGAGTCAGAAAGTCACCATGGTCACGTGACCATTATTATACGCAATGTTTATACGAAAAACTTAACCACAACAATCGATTTTAGTATTTTTTAACTGCTTATGGTTGATTAGGAATGGGGTACCCTTTGGCGGGCCAATAAATTTACGAAAAATAATATGGAAATCTCTCAAAGTCATTTCCTCAGTTCATTGTGTTGATTTCTTCCAAAGTCACCGCATTTACTAAAACCTGGAACAGGCCGAAACAACCAAAAACATGCCAAAAAAAACCAAAATATGCCAAAACAATGCAAAACAACCCTAAATAACCTACAACGAGTCACATTTATTTACGCTGACCCATATCCATAATTTCAAATGCCGATTCTGGCATATTTGAGCGCCTCTTACACCAAGAAACTGCAACTCATATCGGATTGGTTCAAACTATGTGACGTGACGTTTTGCCAGGCAACAGGATTTGTCTAATATGCACCACGTGACATTTCAAATGCAATCTTTTTATTGACTTCAAACCGTCACCAGTGGTAGTGCACACATGTACATATGTGCAAAATATTTATACACGTTTTTCAAGAATGTTTTGGGGTGATGTGGGTTATTTTGGATTGTTGTAGCATGATTTGGCCTACTTTGGCCTATTTTGGCTTGTTCCATGTTATAGTATCTACGCAAAGTCACAATGTATCTTCTTAAAACTAAGGAATATGCTTGACCAGCTGCGGTCTAACCGAGCTGGAACACTATAACAAATCTAGCTGAGTCAATTAGGGTAAAAAAGTCCCATACCATACTTAGGAAATACTTGTCCAGGACATGAAAAAATCGAAATGGTGTTTTTGTTGTGACAAGCAAACCAAAGGGATGATCAGCGTTAACTGTTTCAAGCTGCAATATTTGATTGCAAATAGCAATACAAGTCAGAACAATTTAAAGCAACAATTTAAAGAATCAGGCTGATAACCAGAATGGGGGAGAGGAGGCACCGATTGCGGTAAGCATGTTCTCCGATAGCTGCTCTTAAAATTGTCGCCCTGGTTGTGCACAGGGTTTGGCATTTGATTTTTAAAATTTAGAAAAACCCATCGGTCATAGTGATCATAGAAAGATCTTCATAGGCGATCGTGTAGTAATTGTGGACGTTCAATGGCCATTGACCTACCGTTATTTCCAGCATTGCATTTCAATAATTGTAAGCATTTCTAGGGAAATGTTTAGTGGAACCAATTTTGTTTCTAAGGGAACCGATCGGTTAAGAGAACCGTTTCTAAAATCGGTACCCTGCCGATGACTTTGGGATAAACGCTAAATCGTTAACGCAAACGGAAGAAATTTCAAAGCATGGGGTTGGTCAGTCAAAAATCAATATAACTATAGCAAGTTTAACTACTTTCTGTCACTGGCCTTAGGCAGGCCTTTGTGGGAAAATCGTTGTTAGCGAAAGATCGCTCGCCTCAGGTTGTTACGAAGAGCGATCATGGCATAGTGGTCAAGTCATTTGATTTGTAATCCGATGGTCGAGGGTTCGAAATCTGTGCTTGGCATGCTTGGGATCATGTATGAAAATGCTGTTCTGAAAAAGCAGCTGAAAAACAACAAGGCGAGCGATACTAAAATTTTAGAAGCTAAAAAAAATCTGTTCTAATCTATATTACTAAGTGGAGAGAACCATTGACAACTTGCTGTTTTCTAGTCATGTTTACTTTATGTGTAATTAAATTATAGAGATACTCCATTTATTCTCTGTTTAGTCAACTATATGTCGACCAAAATTTCTAAAAAAAACTGGCATTAAATACTATAATCATTATAATAAAATGATGTTTTTATTCTTAACAATTTTATAACATAATCTAACCTATGTGCAGTTAAAAAACAAACTGGGAACTAAGTTATTTATTTTGTTTCATTAATGTAAGACAAACTATCCCGACTGGTAGCATTTCTGGTTTCAGATTCTTTCGTTTCTTTTTTTTTATTTTTTCTATTCGTAAACACAAATTACAAAACTTAAGAAAGGGGACAGATACAAACACACTTGATACCCCACGGTAGAAAAACCTGCCTGTGAGGTACTGCAAAAAAAAGAACAAGTAAAGTATAAATATAATGGTAAATAAAATAAAAGAAACAGTGCTGTGAGGTTTTTTTAAAGGTTTCTTTAGGTTGTTGAGTTGAGTTGAGTTGTTTCTTTAGGTGAGGTTTCTTTAAAAACTGAATTCAAATATAAAAGGAATTTTAAAATTTCCCATATAGCAACCATGGTCATTTTCCTTAGCAACGGCATGTTATCTGCTTCAAAGTAATATATTCCATATTTTTTTATTAGAACAGCTTGAAAATCCATAGGCGGATACAGACCATGCTTTAACCCTATTACTACCGGGGCGCCATGTTTGACCCCCTATAACTTCTGTTCTGTTTACGATTTTGATGGGATATTTTGTGACTTAATATTTGTCTATATTACGCCATCTGTGAAAATTTCAGCATTATACCATACGCAGATTTTAAATTACTGGCTATTGTTTAAAACCACCTCTCAATCTACAGCACTTTTCCCTCTGAAATTCCTGAATATTGCAATTGCAGTATCTCGTTCATTATTTAAGAGTGAATGCACAATAGAATCAACAATATCATGGATTATTGGGATCATGGGGGTATTCAGAAATTTCTGATTTTCTGTCCAATGAAAGAAAGATCTTATCAATACCAATTAATTTCCAAAATTTCAACCCGTAATTTACAGACTGGAACTTAAAATGATGATAACTTCACTAATATATGCTCAATTGCTATAAAAATTGGTGTGCATATAGATATTGATAGTGTTTCTAAATCAACTCTGAAAGTGATAAAATTAAAATCCATAATGGCAGAAAATAGTAATTAAAAAGACAATTTTTGGATTTTTGTTGATCTTCCGTTCCTATTTAGGAGAAAATTTTTACATTACTGTAATACTGTAACTGTTTACTATCATATGTCAACAAATTACCCAGTAGATATTTTTAGATTTAGAGAAATAAGGATCAAAGTATAGGCCCAAATAAGACTTTTTCATTATTCATTATATAATAGAGGGAAATCGAGAAATCGAGTTTCCCTCAGTGAACCATTTCCCAGATATTTGTCTTTAAAAATCACTCAGAATGAAATAAATATTGCTGAAATGGTAGTTTTGTGGGGATTTTTGGACAAATTAAATATGTCTTATCTAACAGATTTTTTTATAATCGTACCATACACTATATCTAAGAGAAAATTGTCCAATTATGGCTTCCCAGTCAATATGTAACATTTTGGGGACCCTAACCTACAATATTGTAGATTTCGAAATGGTGTAACTTGAGAACAACTCATCAGAAATTAATAAACTATCATTTTCTTGAAGTATTTTTTGAACATTAGTCAGAAGTTATACTTCCTGCACTAAATAGTAATGAAAAGGCTTATTGGTGTCAAAAGATTTGCATTAGTTTCCAGGCCTGTAATAATCCAGAAGAAGTCTATTTCTTACAGTTAACTCGATTTCCCTCTAATATATATTGCTAAATTAACTCAAAACAGTTAATAACATCCAAAAATATTCAGAAAAAACATCAATGATAATTGATTTTATGCGTTGCTAGGGTATTTTGTATCGGTTGCTAGGGCCAAAGCTAGGAAAAAGTCTAAAAATATGTACAGGGTAATTTTTTGACATATGATAGTAAACAGTTACAGTATTACAGTAATGTAAAAATTTTCTCCTAAATAGGATCGATGTGCCCCTGTATTATCAGAACCGGAAGATAAACAAAAAATCCAAAAATTGTCTTTTTAATTACTATTTTCTGCCATTATGGATTTTAATTTTATCACTTTAAAAGTTGATTTAGAAACACTTTATCAATATATGCATATCTATATGCACACCAATTTTTATACCAATTGAGCATATATTGGTGAAGTTATCATCATTTTAGGTTCCAGTCTGTTAATTACGGGTCTGCATTTTATCCAAATTTGAAGTCGCGATATCTCTTCAACCGTACAATTTGGAACGTTAAAACTTTGGAAGTTAATTGGTATTGATAAGATCTTTCATTGGACAGAAAATCAGAAAAATTCTGAAAACCCCCATGATCCCATGTTTATAGGTTCTATCGTGCATTCACTCTTAAGATTAAAAGTTGAAACTTTACACAAGAACGTATTTTATCGTTACCTTTCTTTTGAATTAGAAAATTTTCGGATTACTAGAAATTTTTCCGGAAAACCGGAACCAAGATCGGAAAAATTTCCCGGATTACTGGAAATTCCGGTTCAATCCGTGTTAAAATCGTTGAAAACGTTTTAGAAGGATAATTCCGTCTTTGTTTAGGGTTTTCAAAGCATTTTGGGGAAAATAATCCCTTTTCTTACTTAGTTTTATGTAGAATGGATCTGAAACATAGTAATTTCACCCGATTTTTGAGGTTTTGATGAGATCATCAACGTCATGATGACATCATCATAATTATTTTGCATCAATCGTTAATTTTGTGATGGTGAACATTCGTGTCAAGTTTTATGTTCTGAAAGTAATTGGTTCTAAAGTTATTAAGGGGGTACCGAATCAGCCCCCCCCCCCCCTCGGTAGTTAAGAATGTAAAAAAAAGCCTGGTATTAATAGGGTTGGTTAACCTAGTCAAAGCAATAAAATGGAGAACAAAAGTCTTTAATTTTAATGGTTTAACAAATGATCATTTGTGAGGGTAAACTTGCCATATGTGATAGTGTGGGTAAAAAGTAAAAACAAAACAAATAAATTAAGTTTAGCAA
>JAUCNQ010116240.1:0-19236 GCA_032352715.1 Bougainvillia muscus
GGACCCCCCCCCCCCCCCCCCCCCCTCCTCTACAATAGTTCTTTTTGTACAACAGTTTTTTTATGTAAATTATAGCGTTAAAACGCGCCAAAGAAACCATTAAAACGGGAGAAAATATAATTGGGATAAGCCTATAATTGGCCTTGTTTAAGCAACATGCACACTTATGGAACAGCAAAACTTTGGCTTCTGTAGGTTTAATCTACAAAACTTCAACTCGTGTGTCAATTCCTACAACATTCTACTTTGAATGCAGTCTTGAATTTATATATTATATGTCTCCCTTGATGCAACTGGGGCGAATCAAGCCCTAGTCAGAGCACCACGATGGAGAATTATAAGTTTTATTCTTAATAGGTAATTGTATGGTAATGGTCTTTAGTGACGATTCGGACCTGTTTTTTTCCTCATTTTTACAAAGACGGTGAGACTATTGGAACAATAAATTACGTACCACCTCTAAGACAATAAAATACCCTAAATTGCAGAATAGAAATCGTAGGCAACAAAATGTTGGTACAAATGAATACGCTAATTGGACCGATAATGAGTTTAAGTAAAGATTGGGAATAAACAGAGAGAACTTTCAATTCACTAGGCCGTATTCCATGATAATAAAAGAAGGAACCAGCATGGACAAAAATATGTTGTGTTAACCATTTATAGAATGGCTCATGGATGCTCCTTTAAGTCGTTCTGAACGGTGTTTCACAATTATTAGCAAGAGCAACAAGGTCATGGTGGTGCTTTTTATTCATAAATTAATTGCAAAGATTTTACATCAGTTAATTAATTTGACCCATAAAATTCGAATTCGCCTTAGTAGGGGTCGTTTCACTTAAACTCTGGGTACGAGATTGGCGTTACACCTCTTTAAATTTCATCGCGTGTTGAGGAAGATGCTTTGAAACAAAAGACTCATTAATTATTCAGTTAGCTTAGATTGATGTAAGCAATCGTTTCGATTGCTCACATCGATTGCTCAGATGGAGATTACTGCTTATTTGATGTAAGAAAACTGTACACCATAGTCACACGAAGATTGCTTACATGAGTAGATTACTTGAGTATTAACAGTTTCGTATTTGATGAAAGCGTTACACATTTGTTCAAAAACAGAGTCATCAATAGAAAGTCCGTTATGGCTCATTTCCATTGGTGTAATTAATTTGGTGGAAGTTGGTATAGCCTCTTGATTAGATGATAATGATATCTTTTTGTAAATACTGTTATTGGCGTCCAATCAAAAACCAACACTGTAGATTTAGCCAATTAAGTTGTACAACTAGAAATCAACTTCATTTTTATCGTCAGATAAATCATGCGGTTCCTGTTTTCTAGTATACCAATCACACACCTTTCCTATTAAATTGTATTTTTAGAAAATTACACTTACGAGTAATGAAAAGTACAGGAAATAAAAGACAGTTGTAAATACTTGTAAAATTTATTACCTACAAGAAATTAGAGGAAATCCCGAGGAAAAGAAGCTGGGCATTAAATTAGAGGAGTTTTATAAACAATGACATAAGTTTTTCCCAGTTTTTGCCAAGCTCTCGCCTCAATAGATAAGAAAGATTCGTGCTTTTACGTCAGAATTCAATAGCAAGTTTAGAATTCAAATGTGAAATATTAGCAGCGGAAGCTTATATTTGATGGATCGACAATTCAGAAAATACGGATTTACACTAAAGTCCCCGTTTTCTTTTGTAGCTTAGGAATTTCCTGATTAGGTGTTTGAAGAACTATTTGGAATCTAGGGGTTAACAGGCATATCAACAGTCAACGTAAGTCAAAGCAATAAGGTAATTTCCATTAATATTAATTAATAATAACAAGGGCGAAGTACCATTTGTTAACTATTAAAAGTTAATAAGCTTAAGTTTTCAAACTAGTAGGCTGACTAGGTCTAAATCCGTTATATGGTCATTCTTATCTTTGGCTGAAAAATGGACTTCTGTTAACTTATGAGACGATGTCTCTAATAGGAAGAATAACTGAATATTTCGTTCAAAATGCTTAACTCATTAGCATTAACCCTTTAGCGCCTAGTATCCAATGAAATGGACAAAAATGCTTTAACAATCCTGAAGCATTTTGCTTTAGGATTGTTGAGGCGTGTGTGATTATTTTGTAACAATCAAACGTTATAGGGTTAATGTTTTCTTGATTTCAAGTGGGTCCATAAGGTAGAAGCAAGATATTTTGACAAAAAATAACAGCATATATTTATAACTATGGGAAATAATTTATTGCAGAGGTTTTTGTATTTACATATTTACAATATTGTACTTTTTTTTTATACTTCCCCACTAAAATATGATATTTAAGAAGACGTTTTATCAACGTCATTTAAACCTCATATACTGAACGAGGTGGTTTACAGGTGGATACAGAGCATACTTAAAGCAAGTTAAAAAACAATAAGATAAAGATAAATTAATTTTTAATAGGTTAACAAATGGTTGTTAGACTTTTACAGGCTAACAACCATTTGTTAACTATTAACAATTGATTAGTTTTATTCTCCCTTTTGCTGCTCTGATTAGACCTGAATACCTAAATTTTGTGACTATGAATTTATATAAATAACACAGTAATTTCTAGACTAAATTGTGTTTATGCGGTCTTTAAGATAGCTAAATATCAAAGAAAAAACAAACTTGAAATTATAATTGCAGAGCAAGCATGAAACACGCTAAATCCAAATATCAGATATGCGCATAATTTAATTTTGTAAATACCTAATGAATATATATATATAAAAAAATGAAAGCCCTAATAAATTTCTTCCTTATAAGAACCTTTGCACACATTGTCTGTAACATTGTCTGTAACAGTCCGAAAAATTCAAAAGCAGAGATAAGATTTAAAAAATATGATCAATCTAGAGGTTTTAGAGTCTGATTTGTATGACTAATGATATTTTACTCTGTGCTGTTGAAAAAAGAAAGAAATTTAGCTGCAGTATACAAATTCAGTTGCCCGTTTTATTTCATTGTGGTATGACAAAGATAAAACAGATACAGCCGCACATAATTCAAACTTCCTTTTCTTAACAAGAAGGTAATTTTTCGATTTTTGATTTAAACAAAAAAAAAGTGCTTAAAAATGACTAGAAAATTATACCGAAAATACTGAAAAATATATATATATCTTTATCTATGACGGTCTACTTTAGTTTTGTGTATCAATACATTCTGGCTATATCCATCCAGTACTCTGATAGTACTTAATGTGTGATGGTATCTATCAAGACACTGTAGTGAGTTATCGTTTCGAAAAGAAAAATCTGTTAATAACCGTCGACCCAAAATCTGAAAAGTGTATGTATGCTTGTTCTTCCTTAGATGCCTCCTTCTGTTTTGCCATTTATTGTACTTTAAAAGATTGTTCTAGAAGTTGTTTTAGAACATTTACTTCACCTTGTAAGTCTTGCTGACTTTTCACCATCATATTAATTGTTTGTTTTAAAGCTACATTTTCATTTTGTAAAATTTTCATATGTTGGAAAGTTTGTAGTTCTTTGTTTCTGCGTTCTTCGCGTGAGCGGCGAGCTGCAATATTGTTCCTTTTACGTCGTTCCCAATATTCGTTTGTTTTCTTGTCATCAGGAACTAAATTTCGTTTCTTTTTACGCCCTAAAGGACGTGGATCGTACTTGTAGGAAGAATCTGGACTGTCAGAGCCATACGATGGACTCATCCTTCCATTATATGTCGGACTACGCCCTCCCATACTATGTGTCGGACTTTGACTACCTATACTGTAGTTTGATGGGCTGCTCGGATTCGTAACATACATTGCACTTTCTGGCGTTAAGTAGTTTGATGAATATGGTGGCGGTGGTGGGTGATCCAAGGGATTAATAGGACTTCCTGGAGCTGATAGATTAGAACCAAAAGAACTCCCGGGTGAAGATACTCCACTATTGCTTAAAGGTGACATATCATCCATCATATATTCAGTGTCCTGCTGTTGTTGCTGACCACAATCATCAAAATCTTCTTCGTATTTGATCTTAACTTCAGGAACAATAGTCTGTTGTTGTTGTTGCTGCTGCTGTTGTTGTTGTTGCTGCTGCTGTTGTTGTTGTTGTTGTTGTTGTTGTTGTTGTTTGGGTTCTTCCATCAACATATTAAGAAAATCATCAATATCTGGTTCACCGCCATTCAGACGTCTTGTTAATACACTTTCTGTTTGTAAGAACATTGTTGATTTATCGTTCACACGGTTTTCTAGAACAAATAAATATGGTAGCAGTTCAGTTATAGATATTGTTTTTCTCGGTCTTAACCTTTTAGTTGCTACAATTATATGATTGTTAAACAATGAGATGTATCACTTATATACTCATAAACTAATTGCTATAATTAAGTTTGTTTGCGTAGACAAATGTTGCTCATATGTGCCAACGCTAATTTAATTAAATCATTTTCTCGACGTAAATATTATAACGACGTGCTAAAGGTATTTTCGTCGACGTTTTTGTTCCCTTATAATTATGTCAAAATATTTTCTTTGTTCCTCATATAAATATGCAAAAATAACGTTAACGATTTTGACATAATTATCAAAGAACAAAAGCAATTAAATTATGGTCCTCGGCAACTGCTGCTTGTCATGCCTTGCCCTTTATTTATTGATTATGTCAACATGATTTTCAGAGACATAACAGTTTTTTTGAATAATTTAATTACTAAATTGAACAATTAAAATAGTTGATTGTCGCCCTATTGTTTTGAAAATAGATATTACTTCAAATGCTCGTTTGCTACATTCCTATAACCGAAAGTGGTACAGTAGCTAGTCTTAAGGTGAGCACCGAATGTTTTAACAGGAAATAGAAAACGGAAACTTTCCGCAACAACTTTCCTCTTTCAGCTTTCCGTTACCGTCGAACTCATGAAGTGGAAATCCACATTTACTTGAACGTCATTATTAAAATCCAAGTCACTGCTGACAATATTAAATATTACGAGAGATAAAGATTGATATGGGGCTTTAGAATTCACTACATAAATTCAGGACAAAGAGTGTCCAACAATAAAATTGAAAACTGCAATATGTGCAGTGTCTCCATCTGTCAAGAAAATCGTACGTTTCATATCAAAGTTCCCGTTTCATTTTCGTAACATAACTTTCCTGGTTGCACTCGTCAGAGGCGGATGCAAAACGTACATTCAATTTGTAACAGCATAAAATGGAGATTCAAAGTCTTTGTTTGGAATTGCTTTATGTATGGTGATGTGTCTCTAAAGGACCAGCATCATATATAAAGACATTAATTTCTAGTTTCCCTTCGCGATTCTCTACTAGGGCTATATCTGCCCCTTCGCGCTCACCCATCTATGCTCTCCCTATCTGCAGATACAAAATAATTAACGAACTTTTGGTAGATTACTAAATCTCCAGCAAACATAAGGTCAACAAATCCCCACAAAACCCACGGAAACACTATCAGAATATCTCCATTGCTAGCAACCAAATTATTGACTCATTATGAAGATATGTGAATGGAGTAAGGTGGAGTTTTCAGACATAGAAAAGTACAAAAAGAATTACAAAGAAATTTGTAAGTATGATGAAATTCGACACAACACATATTGTCATATCGAATCTTTAATTGGTTCTTAACATTGTAATATATTGTCAACAGCCAATAAAATGCAGTTTCAACTCCCTCTTTCAAAACATTATCCTTATTTGATAAGCAACATTCTTATCATTACTTTATAGTAATAGTTGTAATGGAAGCACTAATACACAAAAGACAGAGTTCAAATACAAAAGACATAGTTCAATGGTCAGGTCTAAAAATATTACCACTACGCAATAAGAAACAATCATTCTTTCTAATCACAAACAAAAACAGCAAGACCGATTACACAATCGTTCCAGGAGGGCCTGGGGTGATAATCAGTCTCAGAATTAGTCTTGTTATTTATGTGGAATGTATGTATGTATATGTTATAACTAATTTGTACCTGTTAGGGCCTCGTGTCCAAAATAATAATGACAGTGACAATCCAATTTATACGATCCACGATGAAAAGAAATGATAATAATATTTCCTAAAATATTTTAATTTATCAAAGGATTGTAATTTGAATGTCAAAGCTAGAAGGGTGAAACGTGATAAATCGTTAATAATGGTTTCTTGGACTGCGAAAACATGAAGACCAAAAGTCACTAGATCACGACGATCAAAGGTCCAAAGATCTTCCGCATATTTAGGTCACATATTGAGATCCAATCAAGGTCACTACACTTTTTTACACTTTTGTGTCTGAAACAACAACCGTTTGAAAGATTTATCATCATAATATATGATGCATCAAATGTTCGTAGAATATTCGGATGTGTATTCATTATTCATCATTATTAGGTCCTGTAGGTGCTAATGGTCACTAATATTTCACATATACTCAAAATTAGCCATCCTTTTTGTCGAAAAAACGAAATACTGCCCATAACTTTTTAAGTAGTATAGCTATTCCTAGCCTGTTTCATCGAGTCTTTTATTTTGCAGCGAAACGATATAGGGCCAGTAAATACCAGTTAAACTATCCCCACCGGGCTTATGACGACATGATGAGGAAATATGGATGTCACATGTCTTCCAGGATATAAACAAACTTGATTGTGAGACTTGAAAACATGCAAACATAATGAGCTGTAGCACGTTACTTTGTATACAATATCTCTTTTTTAATTACACCCATGTTCCACAGCATGTAAATCAGGATGATTAGTTTAGGAACCGTCTCGAAAATTCGTTTTAGAAATTCACTTCATTGATATCAATTTTTCATCTCGGAAGAGTGACCCTTTTTCTGAGATGAAAATGAAACGATTTGTGAAGAAATTAAAGAGAATTGCTAGAGTAAAAATCTGGTCCCCAATGTCAAAGAATGAGAATTTCATTATCTCGATTTTCATGTTATGTACCACGATGTTTGTTGATAACACAAATACACCAGGAGCTTTTTTGTGGGAATTTAACGTTGTTCCAGTTCCGTAGTGATGACTTGATCATACGAAGCCGGAATTAGAACATAGCTTTGCCCTGTCATAGCAATAAAACGGAAACTTAAAGTTATAAATTCTTAACAGCTTAATGTATAGTGATAGTTCATTAATATTTAATGTTCATTTAAACTTCTAGCTATCAACCGTGATAGATATAACTTTCTTCCTACAGACGTTTCCCAATACCACCTCTTCTGAATGACCAAAGATACGAAATAGTAGTAACTTCAAATGGAGCATCTGTCCAGATTGGTTAGTGTATGTTGATGGCAAAGAGATGCTCTAATTAGGGAGGAGGGTATGAATCCTGTGTCAACAAAAGTTCAATTATGATTCACGTCCCATATCCTACAAATAGGTGTCTCAAGGTTTGTCTCTTTCTAGCTCTTACTCACTAATCGCAGCTAATGGTAGCAGCCTACGCTGTAAAGTAAGTAAATAACTTTCGTGATAGTTAGTCTCAACTATCATAAAAAATATTCATTTTCTTAGGTAGCTTATTCGTTATTATTTTTTCTACTAACAAGAGCTTATTCACTAATTGAAAGTAATGACAACAACCTACGCACATACATGATACACATAAATAAAGTTAATAAAAACAATTTTAATATCACTTGCCAATGGCTTAAATGAATAGTAATTGTATCAAACGTGAGCTGATAGCAGCATTCTTGTGATAGTGGGTGGAAACAAAACAACAGGTCGAATTCTTGTTTCTATTCATGCAAGCTTCGTTAAAAGTGGTGAGACTGATAGGAGAAATACCAGAATGATAGGACAACATAGCTGTAATTAGAGCATTGCCATATTTTAGAGTATCTCCAAGGTTAAATCCCCACTGTTTCTAAAAACTAGAGATTTTAATTCTATTGCATTGTCTATTATATATTTTTATTAAAAAAAAAGGAAAATTCTTCTCAGCCTTAATGTTCTTATTTTTTGTTGAGTTTTAGCATCAAATTGTTCTAACGCTGTTCTTATTTTACCTAAAATACTAGCCCTTTTGTTCTGAAATGAAAAGTCTTTTC
Organism: Bougainvillia muscus; assembly: GCA_032352715.1. Lineage (NCBI taxonomy): Eukaryota > Metazoa > Cnidaria > Hydrozoa > Anthoathecata > Bougainvilliidae > Bougainvillia > Bougainvillia muscus. The sequence continues at coordinate 8,064 of JAUCNQ010116240.1, forward strand.
AACAATTCTGACTTTATTTTACTATTTTTGCTATGCTTAAGCATCTTATATCCAGTCTCAGTAAGGTGAGCTAAAATTGTCCAGCCTAAGATTTTGTTATATTGATTTTCTACCTACGCGGTTGAATAGGTTTTTCAATTTGGAATTTCTAGTATTTTTTTCAACGGACATGTAGAGGGTGCTCAATTAGATATCGGACTTTTCATGCAGTGCCACCACTGGTTTAATTTCCACATTTCTCAAGACTATCACACGTAATGAAACCATGACGCATTGATACCACAAAAACAATTATTCGTTCATATTTATGATTCCGCTTAAAACCAACGCTTAAATTTAATATTAATGAGTTGAACACAGAGTTCATGTGTAGGTTATCTTCTAGTGAAAATGCCAAAAAAAACATTGTTTTCAATGGAACGGTAAAAGATAGTGCTATCTAACGAAACTGATGTCTATGAGAAAACCAATACGTTTCATTTCATATCAGATGAAAGTGCCCTTGTGCATACAAAATAACACAATTAGATTTCTTTGGTATCAAAATGAACCGGGGAATAAAGCGAATTGGTAGAGCGGATTTTGAGACAGTTCCTAACGATTATATTATATTTACAAAATTATATGAACATTGTAATAAAAGACCGTAGAAACCGACTCACAACATGCTTTTACTTAGTCGCAGCAGTAGAATGGCGACAAGTCATGAATTTTTAATTGCTTTTTGTATGACGCTGGGTCTCTAAAGACCATCATCATACAAAAAGCTATTAAGACGATGTGTTTTCCGTTAAACAAATAGTCTAACATTCTATCCAGTGAAGATCTGTAGGAGTATTAACGAATACATTGCCAAAACAAAATAGAGAACAAAAGGCGGGAATTTAAATCAACTTTTAATAGTTAACAAATAGTCTTTAGCCTTTGAAAGGTTAACGACCATTTGTAAACTATTTATAACTTAATTAAAATTAGATCTAAATCGACCACCATTTTGTAGAGATATTATATATTGAAGTGTTAAGTATGTAAAACTATGTATGTTTTTATATATGTATCATCCCCATGTTCAAAATCTACCATTTCTGATATCCCAGTTTCACATTCTGCCCCACGTGTATGTGTTTTTGCCAATAGCTGATTTCCTGTTTATCCCTTTTGCTTATTTTAGTGAACAAAATTAAAAATAATTGGGTTATTAGTTAATTATTTTCAAATATTAAATTTAAAATCCATTTAAATATGTTCGATATAATTAAACTGTTAACCAACTTAATACATAGTATTCACTAATGGCCACACATACTTTAGTAATTCTCCAACATTTGTTGCAGGATAGTTAAGCCAAGTATGTCCAATTAACTGTTCACTATGAAGTAAATGAAGTAAATGGTTAACCCACCTAATGTGTTGTGAGATAATCTTGGATGCTTTATTGTTTACTTTTTATTTAAACTAACACCAGGTACTATGTATGAAGTCTTCAAATCACATATCAGTTTTCCTTGGAGACAAGAAGAAAAAAGGATATCTTTGATAACATTAATCCTATCAAGGAAGTTTGAAAAGATCCCATTTAAAATGTTCAACAAAAAGAGTAAACAAGCGATAAAAACAGCCTATCGTAAACATCAGATTAGCAGACTGGATAAAGATACTTCAGTAGGTCTGCAATCCTCTTACAAATAAATTCTGCTGTAACCAATGCAAAAAGGGGTCTGCAAAACAGCAATTACAGAAGACTTTATTTTTACTTCAAACGGAGCAACTTTCCCAAGCCAGCACACGAACAACAAACTGGCGACCATAAGACGTCTTTAAAAATTTTTAAGCGAATGTTCCACTTATCTGAAGTGACGAGGGAAGGCTAACGAAAACCAAGGGACTGGTAAGAATGGTTCCACTTATCCGGGATTCCACTTATCCGGGATTCCACTAATCGGTATTCAACTGTATAGGTTACCGTCGTAAATAGTATCACTCTTGTTTAATCTTGCTCTTTCTCCTTTTTAGTAATGTTGTCACAGCAACTTTTAGATAAATGAGTAATCTTAAGTCTTATCTTAATCAGTATGGATAGAAGTAATGATAATATGTTATGATAACATAACAAGAACACAAACAACGCCATCACTTTCTTACCAAGTATTCTATAGCATAAAACCAAAATAACCTAAGGACGTCGTTGTTGATGTAATTTCTTAAGGTGATGATGAAAGCATAGCAGAGGCTACTCTGATTGTCAGTTAAGGTAAAGAACAATTGCTATCGATTACAATGCAGCAATTAAATTTTGCATTTAGATTTTTATCCGATTTGCTCCCTATTGACATTACGTCGTCCTCATTCAAAAAATGTTCGGTGAATCATAACTACCTGATGCGCACTAACAACTTCAACAACCTGTTGTTTTTAGTGAATAAAGCCTCAGACCCCTGCAATCGTGCAATCCCTACGGTTTCGATGGCTCTGTTGACACAAAATGAGGAAAAGTTCTAAAAGTTCTAAAATCAAGAAAGATTCTTTTGAGAAAGGATGGAACAATTTGCCAAATAAAATTTTAAAACGTATTGTAAGTATAATCTTTTGATTATAAAGTCATCAATTCTTAAGTTGACATGTCGCGAAAAACCTATCATCATACCTTAAACTTATATCAAGAATTCTAATTATTCACCTTGATGCTTGAGAATAAGGCTGGATGTAGCTACTCATCAATTCTAATAATACACTTTTCCCAAGATAGAAATGCTACGGTTTCAGAAGAACTCCAATTAACATTATATTTGGTGGTCTTTGTACAATATCAGATAATACTGCAAACATAAAGCCATGTCAAGTTTTAAAAAAAGGACGGAGAAAAGTTTAGTTAGTGGTCGCCTCGACAATCGTTTGAGAAATCATGCATCATCGGCTCAAACATTCTTCTCGTTAGTTTGTTATTTGGTTGTGACTCAATATATAGATCACTTTAACAAACTAGAAAACGTAATTATTCTAAGCATACGCCTTGGCAGTAGAAATGAGTATAAGTAGTTATTTATATACATTGGCGGATTCAGAATACGCTTTTACCCAGCAGGATATTTATTTTAATAATTTAACAAATGGTTGTTAGCCTTTACAATCATTTATTAACCAATAATAAGTTAAGATTTAGTCTCATCCTTGCTTCTCTGATTAGGCTTAATTCCGCCACTGATATACGAGCTCCTGATAAACGAGCCCCTGATATACGAGCCCCTGATGTACGAGCTCCTGATGTATGAGCCCCTGATGTACGAACTCCTGATGTACGAGCCCCTGATATACGAGACCCTGATATACAAGCTCCTAATGTACAAACCCCTGATGTAAGAGCTACTGATGTACGAGCTCCTGATATACGAGCCCCTTATATACGAGCCCCTGATGTACGAGCTCCTGATGTACGAGCTCCTGATGTTTGAGCTCCTGATATACGAGCCCCTGTTATACGAGCCCCTGATATACGAGCCCCTGATGTACGAGCTCCTGATATACGAGCCCCTGATATACGAGCTCCTGATATACGAGCTCCTGATATACGAGCCCCTGATATACGAGCCCCTGATATACGAGCCCCTGATATACAAGCCCCTGAAATTACGAGCCCCTGATAACGAGCTCCTGAGAACGAGCTTCTGAGGAATTATATAGAATCTCCAGGGTCTGTGTTATCAGACAAACTGGAGATTGTTTGATAAAATACTAATTGACAACATCAATTTTAATGAAGCAAATTACTGAAAATAGAGTCAAAAGTCAAATTCGCACAGATAGATTAGAAATGTCAACTGTTAAAAGCGACTTCTTCCTACTTCGAGTGAACCAATACAAATGTCTATAACACTGTAGAAAAACGATGTGGTCCTTTAAGGATCTTATCAAGCAATCTGCTGAAATCTGGAGTATAACTCCGGATTTCAGTTGGTTGTTTGATAAAATCGTTAAAGGATAACATAACTTTTCGTGCAGCATAAAGGGTTCAATATTAAACAAAGCATATTGGGAAATGGAGGAAGAAATTTGTCAAAAGTAATATATATTTCTTTTTTAATTCAATTAATACTTTCTGTTAATTAATTACTTTTTTTCCCAAATATTTTTCATACCTGATTATCATTGAATAGTAGTAAAAAGTTGAGACGCAAAGATTAAAGGTTTAATTCTGAATTAGCGGTACGTGCGCAGAAAATATTTAGCTTGAAAGTCAGGAGTATATCTTACCGGGGCATAATGACGAAGAGTTTTAAATGTTAATTCCCAATAGCTTAGTAAACAATACTGGGCTTTTTTACATGAATGATGTATGAAAAACCCTGTTTTAACCCCCCCCCACCCCCCCCCCACACACACACAAAATCTACATTCGTCATTTTAGACCAACTATATACCAAAGGAATACTCTCGTTAAACCCTCAGTGTTCGGAAACATTGTCAATATAGTATGATTTCCTAAACCTATTATTGCAACTTATTATTTATGCCCGTCAATACTGGAAAAACGATACAGAATATATACGTCAATAAATTACTTCCGTAGAAACTTGCCAGTTATAGCTTTTAGCTCAAATTGGTTTTAAATTTGGCTTCAAATTTCCTTTTCGCCACTTTTTTTCCTGTTTTGATTGCAGAATGCCAAAGTAGATTTTAATTGAGTTAATAATAGAACGAAGTGTAGGGTCGTGTGCAATAAGTCTATCTGAATGACGCCATATTCAAACACCTGGTATTACCAACTGGGTAGAAACATGGTTCACGTAACCGTAATGAATAACTGGGAAGACTGTTGTTGTATGTTTCACTTATAGTTTCAAAATATGTCATTTTTGACCAATGCATCATGAACCTCGTTCATCATTTCCGAGACTGCTTAGCTACACAACACATTTTTATAAGCGCTAACAGGAGACAAGTTAATTACAACTTAACTGTTCTAATTGCTAATTTCTGTTTGACATACGAGTAATGGAATGCTGACTATTAATTTTATTAGCGTGCATCAAACTGGCAACAGGAACACGAAACTTGCTTCTGTTAAAGATTTTTGTGTCAACTTATTAAACAAATAACTAGTTATAATCAGATATGACTTTCCACGACTAGTCAAAGACGGATCCTAAGTGTGCCGTTTACACGCTTTAACCTAGTAAAAAGCAAGTATATAGTAAAAGAAATACAATAGAGCTCAATAATCATAAGTTTCTAATAGATTGACAAATGATCATTCGCCTTTCAAATGCTAATGATCAGTCATAAACTATTATATTAAATAATTTGTTTCGGTCTGAATCCTGGTACCCTAAATATAGGTCATATTACTAAGATTTTTCCGAATTAAAAGGTTCATTTATTACTAAGAATTTCCCCAATGAAAAAGTTTCTTGGTTTCTCTAAAAAACAGGTTTCTGGTTTTCTGACAAATATAGAAAAAAGGAAATCGTTTTCATAAAATTACATTTTAATTTCCTATATATGATATATCTGATATAACACGTTATTTACGTGTAAGAAAAACAGTAACTGACTTAATATTATTCAGCGTAAGAGTTTTCATAGTTAACAAAACATCCTACAGTCTAACTGCCAATTGAGTGAAATGGTTTCGTTATGATTCTCAAAAAAAGTAAAATAATCTTCATCGTCAATACACACATCGCAAAAACAATGTTTCTAATCATCTAGCAGAAAACATCAGAAAGTCTTGAGTGTGGTTTTGAGCTAACTTTTCCCTATGAAAATACAAAATGACCTTTGTTCCAGCGGGTAGCTACGGGTTAATCGATTGGATAATACACTATTCTATCTTGTTGCATGATAAAGTACATCAGACAGACAGATAAGAATCATTACTAAGTGTTGATAAAAATCTCAATCATCAGGGTGTTGTCGGTCTTATTCAAATCTTTCACCCACGGAATCCGTGACAAACAGTAGAATACTAGAAACAACTTGTGATGTGATATCTTCGGTTATTGTTGCACGTATCAAGTAAAAAATCAGTGAAGGTTTAAAGTGGGTTTCTCCAGGCCATTTTCATAATTTTCGATCTACTTTATATTGCAAAATTGATACGATTGCATTAATAACATCCAATGAGTCCGTTGGGTATCTATTTTGGTCTAGTACCCGCACAGGCGTTAAAACATAACGAAATATAGAAGTTAGATTCGATAATATTGACGTTTATCAACTTCCTTGTACCGCGAGCTAATCAGAGAGACTCTAAATAATTCATATAAGCAGAAGGATGACCTTACTTCTCTGTAACTTTTAGGGGCATTTATTAGAGGGCAAACAAATGTTGATAAAACTCATTCTAAAATTATAAAATTAAGAAAATAATCTGGTATAGATAAACCATTTTTTGTAGTGTATGGTCTACTTTACTTTGACTACTTTTAGCACATTTATTTTCATAGTCTTCGAAATATAAATGATTATATGCAGTGACGGATCTAGTCCTTTTCATAGCATCACGACAGACATTTTCAGACCCATAATCATACATGAAGCAATTAAAACTTGAGTCTCCACTTAACTGCAGTGGGTAAATAAAAGAATGTTCTGAATCCACTTGTGATATCATCGTCAATGTGTGGGAATGTTTCCAACAGTATTGGGTTAATAGGGACTGTTACTTATACGAACGATAAAAATTATATCTTCTAGAACAAATCTTACTTAATATATGATCCAAAGTTCTAGTAGGGAACTGAATTAAACCACTCATCGCGACCTAAATTGAAAGGTTTCAAAGGAGGAAACAATAGGGATTGTAGACAAGCAAATAAACAGAGTTTACTTCTATCCAACGACATTAGAACTCTAAATTTAAACATAATTAATAAAGTTTATAGTCCTTTGGATTCTACTATTATCATGATCTGGTCAAATAATGCTGACAAATGGATATTGATATATATATTCCTGTATGACGCGAATTAATAATAAGTATTTATATGACGTCCACATTGATATGTACGTATGTGCCAAGGATGTCATTATAACGTCTTGACGTCTTATCATCAGCAGTTAATGACATGATGGGCTTGATATTTAAAGTACTTAACTTCTATATTTGTAACTGTTAATTGCCAATCAATCAGTGCTGCAAGCCGCTGTGATATCCAGCCATTGTTTGATTTATTCTACAAAAGTAGCAGAGATCAAACAATGATTCGTTATCCCTTACATCTTCGGCACTGAATGAGTTAAAAGATAAGCATTATAATAACAAACGGATGAATCAAATTAAGAGAGAGGTGATTAAATAGTCTTAAATCAGTGTTAACAAGCCAATCAGATCAATTAATGGAAAATAAAAGGAGAAATATCTTTAGTTCTAATTTCGTACCAATTAAATTGCAGTCCGAGGAATGGTATCATCAAAACAGAAACAAATTGGGAATAAAGTAAGTTATTTATTTGACGACTTTAGTTATTTTGGAAATACCGTCGTTATATCGGAATATCGAGTAATTATTGGAACATTATCGAACTCATGTAGGTTGTGATGTATTATTCATCAGGGCGGAACCACTTATCGATTTTCGTACGCTTAATACACGCTTTTTATAAGCACCAGGGAATTTTTACAGAAGCTTACTCAGTTTTTGTACAAAAGACTGAACCAAAACAGCTTAAATTTGGTCGAATCTAAGTCTGGTGCTTATATACGTGATGCTTATAAAAGAAAAAGCGTGTAGTTAATATGCAGGAGGATAAAATTTACAGAGATTTTTTCAGCGGTGATTAGAATCCTTCGGCGGTTCAGAATTAATCGGTATGTGACTCAACCCAAATGTAAATTTAAACGTACTAATTGGCGGATTCAGAACTAATCTAGCCTAGAGCAAAAGATGGAGAAAGTTAACCAACGTGTAATAATTTCACAAATGGTCATTAGATCATTAACAAATATCAAATTTAAAAGGCTAATGATCATTTATTAAACTATTAAAATTATAGACTTTTGTACTCCACTTTATTACATTTTACTACAATATAATAGACATTTCTATCTTGGTGAACGAGAAAGTCTTGCGAGAATCTCAGACAGTTTCTCTTCTTTGTATTTCTATTGAATATAGGCTCTCTTATAATGATCTCATCCGCAGATTATATAAGAGAACTAATGCCAAATTGAATGCCTTAACGTATATAGCAGCGTTTCTGGCTCAATATAAACACTATTTGCTGGCGAACTCTTTCAATTGGAGTGAAAGCAGCTATTGTCCCTTAGTATGGTCTTTTAGGTCTCGCAAGTCAAAAATATGTTAGAACATCTACAGAAGGACGTCCTCCTTAGTTTTTTATATTGATAGTTTATCATATTCATTTTGTTCACAGGCTGCACTGTGAAATACTTATAAAAAAGATTTTCGAAACTAAGCACAACCTCAAGCCTTCCTGAAGGATGAAGGATGTGTTCAGTTTTAGGGAAACTGGTCGTTATTGCCTAAGAAGTGGTTACTAACTATTTCGTACATCGGTACACAGCTTTGGTGCTCTCTCCCGGGTAAAGATTTTCAAATTTTTCTTTATATGAATAGTAAAAAAAACACTTGTTTTTCCAGTAATGCCATACTTTTGTGTCAGGAATGAGATAGTATAAGAAAATCTAAAAACAATTTCCTGTTTGGCAGAGATAAATGCAAAATTTATTCTCAGCCCGGGTTGAGATAATTTTTAAGAGCGTTGAAAAAATCGTTAGTTTCACCCCGAGACGAACTGAACATGTAAACAGGAAATAAATTTTTAATCTCATCCCGGGATGAGACTTCACGTGTAAACACCCCCTAAATAATTTTTTTTATTCTATTCTATTCTACCACTTTGAGTTCAAGCGTGTTCTGGATCTGCATACAATAACTTTTGCTTAAAATGTGTTCGTTGAAAACATAAACGCCATTACTTTTACCGAGGTGATTGGAATCTATATCACCTCACATAAGACAGGCGAATTAGACAGGATTCAGCGGAGAATCTGCGATGTTATATATATGCGTGAGGAACTCTCTTCTGAACTGGACACTCTTTCTCACCGTCGTGGTGTTGTCCTTTCGTCCTTCTTTTCTATAAGTACTTTTATGAACTGACGAGCTTGGTTCACCAGTTCTACTCTCAAAACATTCTAACGAGTTACTAGATGCTCACAAAGTGGGCACTCATTCACTGTCCATTTGCCTAAATATAATAAAATATTTTTAACGCAGCATTAATAAGTACTAGTTATCGCACGGTACAGAGTGCAATACACTTTCTTTTTTTATAAGCAACCGTTTTATAAGCAACCAGTACTAAAACAGTAAAAATCTAAGCAACTTTCGATACTCAACTTTCTTAGTTTTGAAATCATAAGCACTTCAATGCTTTGTAAGTTTAATACATATTCTATTACAAACGTTACTTTGAGGCTTTACTTTTATGATAATAACGGTATCATTTGTTTTAGGCCCAAGAATTATTCATTTTTCGTTATTTTCCTTTCAAACTACTCATAGGTGTTGACGTTAAGCAACTGTTTAGCAACTTTGAGTACTCAAATTTAGGTTTATGCTAAGCAACTTTTGGTACTGGGACGTGAGCTTAGTTGCTTATAAAATAAAAAAGAAAGTGTATGGTAAATATTTCGAGTTTCTTCTATTTTTCCTTTTTCATTCAAGAGGCTTTTTATTTGCACAATCGTCTAAAAATAGCTAAATTTTTATTTGCATTGCTTTTATTGCACTGATACTGCAAACACTGTCTCTGAGCCAATCAATTTACAGCCAATAATCAACTTTTGTTTTGGAAAGGTACAAACGACTGAGAGCTTTTAATAGAGTTTGGTTAGGATTCTTTAAAGTTGTGCATCGATCTATGAATATAGACAACAGTTAACAAACCAGGGCAAACAGTGACGTTTAAACTGGAACACTTCCTTCATACATGATGGATACATACCTTCTCTACATTCCTCTAAGTAAAGTTGCACAGTACCGTTTGCATTTATATATAGGTGCATATAAATTGTCTTCCGATATAATCCTAATGGTCAGATCAGAGGTCAGAGCAGACGGACATTCAAATCCAGAATATCTACAATTTATAATAGCTTGATAATAGTCATATAAAAAGTTCTTTGGACGCCCATTGTAAGCTACAGGTATTTTGTTTTATAAGAAACTCATTTATAAGAAACTACTAGCAGCCTTCTACAAATATTTAAGAAACTTAAACATTTTATCAAGAAACTTATTACAAGTAGTAGGATCGAACTCACACTAACTTCACCCTACTGGCTGTAGAACAAAGTGCTAACTAACTGCCTTAAATTGGCAGAAGGTTAGCGTGGTGAGAGTTGATTTGTCGACATGGTGACGTCATTAATTAATCTGTTTATCATTTCAAATGTCATCTGTTTATCATTTCTTTGGACACAGGCCCTTCCTAGCGAGCAGGACACATTAAAGCTTGTCAGACATAGCTTGTCGAGGAGGGCAACAAATAAAAGCTAATAGGAAACATTTGGTAGAAAAATATCGAAAAGAATAAAGAAACAAAGAAACTTTTAGTATAGAAAAACATCGAAAAAATTGAGAAACTGTACTACTAGACGATTTTAGTGGTTTCCTATAAAAAAGACGTGTATTATGCTCGTGTCCCTGTTATGAATGATAAAGCAAGTGTTTCATAAAACCGTCCACGTGGTCATTTTCTATTCATAAATTCATTTCGTTTTTATTTGGCTACTAATAAAGAGGATACACAGCAACAAAAGACAATTATTAGTCCAAAAATGGTCATTAGCCGTTTAACGGCTACTAATGTCCATTTGTACACTATAATAATTCATTAAAACTCATTATAATTAATTAATTGCTTTGACTTTGCACCCCTGATATTAAAATAAACTAGAAAATGCTTGCATTTTAACAATCGCGGAGTTTAGTTTTGAGAAGCATATAAATTTTTTGGATCATGTCCTGGAAAGCTGTTGTCTTGATTTACTGAACTTGTTGCTTGCCCTGTGTATATTTACTAATTTCTGATTTTTTGATGCTTTCAATCAGAGTCATTTCCATATGACGCTAGACCACTTTCGTTGCACTTTGCTTGGAGGAACTTTAGCGAAGCGGTCAAAAGGTAGGCTATATTTCACGCATGT
>JAUCNQ010116241.1:0-11112 GCA_032352715.1 Bougainvillia muscus
GGGGGGGGCTTGTAACTGCTGTCTGTGTAAGTCTTGACGACTTAGTATTTTTATGTATTATATGTACGTATTTTTTAAATTTTAGATTACTATGCTTTTTCTAGTCGATTTCAATTAGCTATTACTGGCTATACATGGGTTCTATGGATATCACACGGTAGGTGTCATCAACGAACAATTAGCGTGGGATATTTATAGAATTCATGATATTTTAATCTTTGTATTATTTTATCGACTCAAAATACATTGGAAATAAATAAATAAATAAATTCATGCATTAGAAACTACGTACATTTTGAATGTCCTTTTGCTTCTTCAATAAATACATTGTTATATCATTATTCAATACAAAACTATTGTTATAACAGGACATGAATTCACAAAAGCCATGTGCAATCTCTTTGTGCTACAACTTTTTGAATAACTAAAATTCAACATTCCTTTAACTCGAGGATTTTAACTCGAACTTTTAAACTCGAAGATTAGACATCCCTATCTATCTTTCAGTTGACAAACTGTAAGACAGTTCGTAGAAACAAAACCCTTCCAAGACCTTACCATGTGTTATGCATTATCACAACCTGCAGCTGTACTACTAAAAATATGTGAGAAAAGTTCTTTACTGTAACTTTGATCATTGGGACAATATTTTCAAGGTTTTTTGTGTTAGACTAAAATAAATTTCGTTGATACGGAAGCCTTAAATGTACTAATCAATATGTTCTTTAATATTGCAACCTGCAGATGTACTACTAAAGAAATGTGAAAAAGATAGATCCCACTTTGAGCGGTGTTCTCCGAGTGATGCCTTTAATCCGAACCAACTGAGTATAAACAACTGAAGGGACATCTAAATCATAAACAAAGGTATTAACAAAATGCTCTTCGAGGACTTTTGCATATTTTTGTCATATATTAAACAATTTAAACAATTTGACGAACAGGTACCACTGGCTGCTTCCGAATGGTACATCTGAAAGTTGCGGTATTGAGAAACAAATGGATCATTTCATTATGAGGCTTCTAACACACAAAAGCTTGAAAATATTGTACCACTGATCAAATATGCAGTAAATAACTTTTTTCACATATTTTTAGTGGTACAGCTGCAGGTTGTGATAGTGCATAACGCATTGTAAGGTCCTTTGACGGTATTTTCTTTTCGGTCTTCTTTGTTTCAGTCTAAGAACCAAAAACGAGGCTCTGAGAACGAGGTTTCTCCCTACGCTGCGATTTTTTTTGAACAATTTTATTTGATTCCAAAAGTGGCACTGTTCCCAGCACGTCCAAGCTTATTTAGTCTCTTAGAATGTTCCAGAACATTTTTTTAATTTTTTTTTCTTAAATATTAATTTCTTTTTAACCCCCGCCCGCCGACATTTTTTTAAATTTTTTTAATTTGTTTAACTAACATGTAGAACATTCAAGCCCCACCATCAAACCCCAAGACCCAAACCCCCACCATCAAGCCCAAAGACCCAAACCTCCGGACCAACGACCCCCGAATCCCGATCCCCTTGTAATGACCAATGACGGAGAGGCTCAAAATGGAAGATTTCTTGGTAAATTTTTGTTGGCAAACACAGTCACGCTTCGCAACCCTTAATTATGCTGGTTTATACTCTGTTGGTGCGGATGTAAGGAATCGCTCGGAGAATACCATCGAAAGTTGGAACTATCTTATGCCCCTTTACTTAATAATACATCTGCAAGTTGCTGTATGAAAGAACAAAATGATCAGTACATTGCGAGGCTTCCGTTTCAACCAAAGTTCTTTTAGTCTAACACACAAAAGCTCGAAAATATTCTCCCAATAATCAAACTTGCAGTAAATAACTTTTCTCAAATATTCTTTGTAGTACATCTGCAGGTTGCAATAATGCATAGCGCATTCTAAGGTCTGTTGTAAGGATTTTGTTTTGTTTCTTCTTTGTTTCAGTTTAACAACCAAAAGCCTGATACCATTCAGAATCCTTTAGCTTACACGAAGCACTTTCGATTGACAAGACATACATTAAATTAACAGTGTTAAAAAATGCGTTATATACTATTCTGGAGATAGTATTTAAGTGGCGTGCCGTCCTACGATGTTGGTCAAAAATTGTGACAACCTGTGGTTTTTCTGGCTTTTTAAAGAATCTTTACACGTTGCACATTTTGCTGAAAACAAACGACTCAACGTATGAATATAAAACTTTGTCAGATCCATCTTTGAGATAAGCCTTGCCATTCTAGGATTTTCAGTAGAAACTGATTTTGCCAACCGTCGGATCCGCCAACTAATAGCTTCAAACTGGCTTCAAATCGAGCTTTCCATACGGGACTTTTCCGCACTTTGTGACAGAGATCACGGGTGTGCCATCAACTCAAAACTAAAGATCTAAATTCTTAAGTCTACAATGATCAAAAGTCTACAATGAGTCATGCAAGCTGGTGGAAACCGTCTTCAGGGTTATAAAAACAACAATAAGTACACTTGTGGTGCACAAATCGTCGATTACGGAGCAATAGTGTCACAATATTTTGGTTTCTCATGACTTTGTCAATTTTTTTTACGGTGATAGACTTTTCTTACTATCACATGGTCTTCACATCGTAAGTGTGATAAGTGAAGAATAAAAGTTGATGTTCAGGGCTAATCAGAAAAGGGCCGAATAAAAAATTCGTGAAAGAAACTATGGCAATAATACACCTGTGAACAGGGCTAAATAGGAAACTAAATAAAACGGATATTGCTGAATTAGAATTTCTTTCATTTGATATGTTCCCACCTGTCATAAAATAAGAAGTTACCAACTGCAAAAACACACTTCACTTCAGAAGGGTTCGTCTCAAATTATTGATTTACAATTTCTTGTCAATCCCCGTTCACCAGAATAAGCTTTGTACATATACGCACAATGACACTTTTTACAAGAAAATGAAACGATCTGTGAAGCGAAAACGAACAATTCGTGTACAATTTTAGGACACGTTTACATGAAGACTTTCTATAGGCGAAATGAACTGTCATGGCAGTTCATTTCGCCCGCAACGATTTTCCATGTAAACGTGTCCTTAGAATATCACAACATGCAGACCATGGACGAAGTGTATTAGCTAGCCTCCGTACCAACACTGGTCATTAATCTAATACATTTCACCACTCTACGAGAATCCTTACTCCTGAAAAAGAGTACGAGAAGCCTGGGTTCAAAACAATGGAGTATCTCCTTTAATTCTGTGACAGGTCCGTCAACAAATTTAGTATCTAAAATTGTATCATTGACATCTAAGAAGAAATATCAAAGTAAGTACAGACACTTCTTCCGAATGAAAATTCATATGATTTTCCATATGAATTTTACACATTAGAATCGTACTAATATAGAGTAAGAGCAAATAATAATAATATTTATAATAAATCACTCTTAAAACACCAATGAAACTTTGCACAGAGTTACTTCCCAAGTTTTTTCACGGTTGTTCTGAATGATATCCTTTTAATATCAAAAGCAACACATGCAGTGATGACAATTATTTCGATATCAAACTGATACCATCCTCCATACATATAACAGTCCCTTCCGGTAGGAAAACAAGAACTAATATGCATATAATAGCAGCATACAATTATTTTCAGCTTCTGAACTGCATAAGGGTACCAATTGCAAATCTCACATCAGTGGAACTGTTTTGTTAGGTATCTAAAGAACACTAATTTGGTCCTGAGATGTAAGATGGCAGATATGATGTTAATTTGCGATTGATTCCTTCAAATACTGATAAGGGACCGCCCAAAATCCAAAATTGGTATCGCAAGTCAAACCATTTTCATTACAGAAGAAGTGCCTTTGTGTTACAGAAGAAGTGCCTTTGTGTGTACTAAGTATGCGCAAAGACACTTAACTTCTGAATGGAAAGTCAGTGATACGAAATATGTGGACGCAGTGGCGGATCCAGCCATATTCAGAACATTGCGATTGACAACAAAAGGTTATAATTCTTACGTATGATGACGTGCAGAAAACATAAAGAAACTGAAAATTATAACTGCCATTTTATTTCTGTGACTAAGCAAACTCATGTTCTGAATCCGCCTCTATTACGGTCCCTACATAATACCGCGTAAAAACGATATCTGCAGGTTTTGCTATAACGATAGATAATTACAAAACAGAACACTAATTAAATGATGAACCATACACAGCACAGAGGAGCAGTATCAACTTTACAATTAGTTAAAACTAACAGAAGTACTGTAAAATTAGCAGTGCCAGAAGTCCTAACACCAGAAAAATTATTTAAAATTATTAATAACAACGAAAATATAAGTTTCCTTCGCATTTAATTAAAATACCCAACCGCAAAAGTTCTGGCGAATTACTGTTAAGGAGTGATACATTTCTGATCTCGGATAAATTTCGAAATCTTTAAACTTTACTGTGTGAAGATTTCACATTTGCGTAAAAGCTACACACATTCCATCCTTCAGGATGGAATGTAAGTAGTCTATATGCACAAAGATCAACAAAAGTTACCGCGGTAGATTAGACTGTGTGTAAACTCCCTAATAATACACAAAAACTAAAGTTGTGCATTTGTTTCAACATCATTACCTACATAATAAATTCAAAACCACTCTCCTTAGACGAAACATGTGAATTCCCAGGGTTAAATATCTAGTTAAAAATTATCTAACAGACTCTTTCGTTTGCACAAGTAATTCTTGAGCCAATGAATTACGCAAAGGAAAAACAACCTGCAAGAAAGCGTTTACAACTAAAACAAGTATAAGTATAAAAAATTAGCATATTTACCTTTCCGTCCCTGATATTTTCAAAAAAAATGACTGTTTCCTTGTATTTTATACAACTTTCAGTCGGCGGAAGGGGTGGTAAGATTTTTACCATCCCTTCCGCCGACTGAAAGCTATATAAACTACAAGAACAAAACGAAAAAAACGTAGGATATTCAGGGTTTTAAATTCATGGAGATATGATTGGGGCGGCAAGAGTTAAGACGTCATCTATTTCTCATCTCAGAAGAAATACCTAAAAACATACGAAAAGATAGTTCTCTGAGGTTAACAACTATTAATGTTATTCACGAATGATCCAGTCAAATCATAAAGAAGTTTTACATTTCCAATAGGGTGATTTTTTAACTCTTTTAGTCCCAACATAATGTAACAAAATTGGTATCGACCATTGTATACAAAGTATGGCAAAGACACCTCTTCTGAATGAAAATTCATGAGGCTTTCAAATTTTGTGTGCGATCCTCATCAATGAATTGAACCAAGATACATTGTTACCTTCCATATACGACGCATATTAATTATCTCCCCGCAGAATACAATTTTTACACAAATGTATCCGCATCCTAAAACTACACAGTACTTATGGCCAAATAGTAACAGTCTTGAAGATTGTTTTCCAAGACTGTTTTACTGTTTTCTGACTCATTTTCTGAAATACCGTTTTAAATGTGAGGATGGAAGTAAGTTGCGATTTACGGGACATGTGACAGATTTATACATACAAATATACATTGCCTTAGTGAAAAACAAATTTAAAAAGTTGAGAAAATATCTGTTTCAAGCTGGTGTTTAATTTTTTTTTAACAACTGGAAGTTTTCAAGAAGCGGACAACTCTTTTGTGAAGATTGCAATTGCAAATTTTTAGGAGCTCCATACTATAACCCTATCACCAGTTGTCTTTTGTTAGACCTGTTAAACGCAATCTTCAAAGATTATTGCTTGCTTCTAAAGGATAAATAAAGAGAATTATCACCATCCTGCATCAGAAAAATATTCAACGTCAACAAGGAGTATTCCCACTGCACACACAACAGAGACAGATTGATTCATAACATACATACTTTGAAGACAGTCTAACCAGCTTAGTCACTACATGCAGAACTGACATCTTATACTACTGTATAGTACAGTTCCCGCAATGATACAAGCAGCCAAGGTTTATTGCAAAAAATAACTTGCAAGTGACTCATTACATAAAGTAACGTAACGTGATCACATTATATTACGAAATGTAACTTAGGACTTCAATTCGAATAGTACTAAATCAGTCACTGCATTCTGTCATCAGCGACAACATTATTCAGTTCTTGAAGTTAATTGGAATAATATACTAATTCCATAATTGATTATTCATCGTGTGTCCTGTATTTGCCCCTGTATTCATCGTATTTGCACCCATATTCATATTAAAGTTCATATTCATCCCTGAGGAAGAGCCATTCGCCATATAAACGTTTGACTGCTGTTGGGGTTGCTGGTTCATAGACCACGACACACCATTTTGAACATTACTCTGCCCCATGTTAAATCCCTGAACATTTGGACGCATAGCATTCTGCTGTGTTTTCATCTGTTGTTGCATATACATTTGTTGTGTTTGTGGA
Source organism: Bougainvillia muscus (assembly GCA_032352715.1). Lineage (NCBI taxonomy): Eukaryota > Metazoa > Cnidaria > Hydrozoa > Anthoathecata > Bougainvilliidae > Bougainvillia > Bougainvillia muscus. The sequence goes on from JAUCNQ010116241.1 coordinate 6,407, forward strand.
TATCCAGACATCTGAGTTCGTCCAGCCATTTGATTCATACCAGAATAATTATTTTGTGGTTGAAAATTAGGTTGACTATAGTTGTTGGTGTTGAATTGTTGTTGTTGTTGTTGCGGTTGGATAAACCTCTGTTGCATACCACTTGAAATTGGCATACCATGTCGAGGTTGTTGATGTTGTTGTTGCACGTGTTGTTGTTGTTGATGCTGTTGTTGTTGTTGCTGTTGTTGCTGTTGTTGCTGTACTTGTTGTTGTTGGTAAAAGTATTGTTGTTGCCCTTGATTTGCAGGTGAACCAGTATTCATAGACATTTGCTGCATTTGACTGTTCATTTGATTCATCTAGGGAAAGATCGTTTTAAATAAACAAATAAGTAGTATACAGTATGTGTATCACGCACTAATACAGGACTTTTTAAGCGTCTGTCATTCTGACTCTGCCCCATCATAGTGGGAGTGCCCTTTTTATGTAAAACTGTCCTAAAATACCTTTAAATAAAGATTGCCCTTATTAAACCGATCGGACCCTGCCCTCCTTTGCTAAATGTCCATATGTATATTAATTAATATCGTGTATCAAAACAATCAAACATATCAGAAGGAGATATAAGTAAGTAGGTTCAAGTATATACTAGTCCGAAAGAACATATCTAACCATATAATACACAAATCAAATAAGTGAAATTTCTTTCTAGAATCGAAAAATCGATGGTAGTCTATACGATAAGATAATAATCCTATTCTTCCACAAACAGCTGAGTTTCTGTATTCGCAGATAAATTAAATTAATCTAAGTTTTTTTATTATAAAGAACGTGTAAGTTATAAAGAATTTACATTACAACAATTTCTTTCCAAGAAGACCTCTTGTACTTTAAAGGTATACTTCACTCAGGGTTGAATTAAAAGAATTTCTAATTTGGCAATTGCGTATAACGATGCTAAGACAAGAATCGTCCACAAAATTCGTATGGAAATTCGTTTCAATTTTCATACAGAAGGAGTGTTTCGTGCATACTTAGTATGCACAAAAACACTACTTCTGTCATGAAAATGGGTCGTTCCATGACTTATATACATATTCTGTCATGACTGTGCATAAGAGCTACGTACAGTCTAAGCTACGACGGCAACGTAGATTTCACCCTTGTGTATATAGGCTACAAGTAGCCTATATACACAAAGGTGAACACAGCGTTGTCGTCGTAGATTAGACTGTGCGTTAACTCCCTATTGTAACCGATTCCATAACAACAAAGTGAAGCAGCCAGGTGGTTTTTTCAAAATATATTAAATTATCATCACAAGAGGAGATCGAAATGAATCTCTAAATCTGATGTAGCTCCCTACAAATAGGGTGTTAACAGGTTTGGTTTATCACAGAATGCTGAAAGATAACAAACCTGATATCCAGAGTTATAGTTCTGTTGCATTGCAGGCTGCATATACACTCCCCCTGGTACACCATACATCTTTTGTGGTTGACTCGTTGCGTATAAAGACATAATGGAATCTGAAATAAAAATTCAAACATGTATTACATTTCACTTGCAAAAGACGCCAAATGTAAAATGACGTAAAATGTTTTTAAGATGAATAAAAGTTACTTTTTGTGAAAAACAGAGTTACCTTATTGGCTCTTATTACGCCGGGCCTTATTGCTGCTAATTTATTCATAATTCTTGTTTTTATTTTGACTGGCATAAAAAGTTTAAAAGTTTATATTTTTAAAAGGCTTAATTTGAAAAGGTAGGGTGTTTTTTTAATTCAATTGCTGACAATTAGGTACAGCATAAAAAGGCAAACAAGGTATTCGTCTTCATTCTAGCACTATCGTTCCACATCGATTGGAAACATATTCGTTAACTATGCACTGGTCATAAGATGATTAAAACTAATTTTCACCTTTGGTAGATTTCGGGGGTTCACTTTTAGCAGCTTCTGACTCAATGGCAGTGTTTGGTTGAAATAGATCATTACTAGCAGAAGAAGTAAGATTTTCTCCTGTAGTACTGTTGCTACCAGAAATAAACGCATCTGTCTTCTCTGTTGGTGCACTATCAAACTACAAAAAAATAGAACAAAATAAACTAAAGTAGTTACAGTAGGTTGTCCGCGATTATCGCGACACAAATAGGAAGATTTCTAATATATAAAACAGCGTAACAATATGTAAATTAATAAATCTCACCCACACACTAACACCGAAGATTTAATGTTTCACAATACTTTTCGTTAACATTGTTTAACATTTTGTTAAAAAAATTCAATGCTTCATTATGGCGATAGCTATGTTGGAAAGTAATAAAATTTGAGTGTCACATGTAGCTTTTTATGTCAGCTTTGGATACGGATGCTATGGAGATCTCTTTTATCATGAAATGACATCATCATTGCCCAGGTAAAAAATTAATGCTTGACTTACCAAATTAAGCAAGTCATTACTGCTCGCTGATGGTTTCACGTCCGGTGTAATCGGTCCAGGATGATCCATTGATAACAAATCATTCATTGAAGAGCTTTTATGGTGATGCAAGTGCGCACTTAATTTTGAGGGTTCAGGGACATTTGCTGGAGATTGCTGAAATATAAATTAATCACAAGTTGAACAGACAATCTCGTTTATAATACATGAAACCTATTATCATAGATTGAGATAAAATTAAGTTGATTGTGCAGAGTTTTTGCCGCATATATTTTACTACCATAGTTCACTTTGTCATAAATGGCGAAGTCTCTTCGTTGGAATGTAAATCATAACTGTGAGACAAGTTGCAACAATTTGCTTATATCAAATTTTTACTTCAAGTACTTTTAAAACACTTTGAAGAAGACAATTACCGCAGTGGACATTTGATTACATAGCAAAAGGTCAGGTTTTAAGAAACAAATGATCAGCATCATCTAAAACTTTCATCTACTGATCACAAAGACTGACCTCTACTTGGCCAGTGAATTAGATAAGACCTAATAAACATATTTCATTGGTTAATTCTCTGATGTTGAAGTTACAGATGTAAGGTTCGTTTTAAAAAATCTCTTTAATTCGTTTCAAAATCGTTTAATTTTCATCTCAGAAGAAGTGTCATTGTGCATACAAAGTATGCACAAAGACATTTCTTCTGAATGAAAATTGAAAGGAATAAAAATAATTTATAATGCGAACTTGAACAGGCTCCTAACAGTATTTATTGGATTCAATGGAGTACGAAATAATGGACTTACTGCAGTTTGATGCGCCATATTTAGTATAGTCGATGTTGCAACCTTCTCATCATCTTTTTTTACTGGCCTTTCTCTTCTTCTGTTCGAAGATGGTGGCTAAAAGAAAAGATACATAATACAAGTCTGTGTAGTATCAGTCTGTCAATGTTTATTTCTTCCATATAGTATATGTCATAATCCAACGGCGATAGTTTGCAAAAAACATAAAAAAGAAACAAATTGTATCAAGATATTGAGCTACGATAATTCATCGTTAAATCATAAAACGCAGATCCGTTCTATACAGGTTCTTATAACCTGAAACTGAATGAAGATGTTCTTTAGCCCTATTAGCACCAGAGGGGGAGAAGGATAATGACCCCACCTTCTGAATTTCTAAATAACCTTAAGCAACGCCTCAGACTTATTTAAACTTTGTGAAATTAGCATAAATCTATTTTGGATTTTGTATTTCTATTTTTCTACTTACGAAATGTTTGCTAATTTATCGTGATAATAAGGAAAAAATATTATCCGCATAGAAATTTAGCACCAATGCCCCTCACAGTATGCCCCTTACGGTATGCCCCTTACAGTATGTCAATGCTTATCAAGAAAATGACGTCATTTTCCTGAAAACGACGATGAGATAAGGTGACTGAGAGTTTCCATGTTTGATGAAGTCGCAATTCTTGGTATTCTACCTTCACGGGAATGAGTAAATTGGGAAATGGCTGTATATCAAGGTTGTAACCTCATCGGGGGCTCTGTACAGGACCTAAATAAAATACCAATGGACCTATACCTGAAAAAAGCACCTGTAACAAGTTATAGCCGCTTCCAATATGCCTCGTTTTGACCACTTTAGTGTTAAACTGAAGAAAGTCATTGCTCATGGGATGGGAACCATCGACAGTGTATGACCTTTTTGCATATACCCAACCTCAGGGTACACTGGCGACCCTCACGTGATAGGTTTATTATAATGAGCAAGACTAACATTAACATTCACCTCTTTTACATTTGAATAACAACTACAAAACATATCCAATGTGCAAACCATATAATCGTCACCTAACATTAGAGAGACCATCATTTCAAAACATCCCTTTCTATTCTCTTTCACAACATTGATTTCCATAACTCACTATCTCTTATTTAGGTCCCGTACAGGGCACTTGATGAGGTTACAACTTTGCTAAACAACAATTTCCCAATATACTATTGCCCCTGATGCTGGAAAATCAAGTATTGAAACTCTCTTGAATTTTTTCATCAGCATTTTCCGGTAAATTCATAATGGCACCCAATTCTTTCCTAAAAACATTATTTCAAATCTTTTAGTTCAGTGATATATTATAAAACACTGAACAGAAATAATATATAATATATAATCTATATAATATTTCTATAAGCGTATTCTGTCCACAACATGACCACGCCTTACCTAGATTAATTTAAGCGTAAACGAACTAGGGAATGTTTTCGCAAATGAGGCCCAGTA